>JAOXJP010283288.1:0-33757 GCA_025762735.1 Platanus orientalis | reverse complement strand
GCGATATCACCTGTGACACCCCCCTTGTGCGATATCTCAGGGGGCAAGATGCCGTGGGGTGGGACCCATTCACTTTTGGGTCCCACCCCACTGTGTCTTGCAATGGGTCCCACCCCACTGTGTCTTGCCCTGTGAGGTGTCGCACAAGGGGGCGTCACAGGTGATTTCATCCCAACTCCTACTCCTAACTTTCTTCTAAAGACATCCATGTACTAGGTATTGTTTTTTTATTTTATTTTATTTTTTATAACAAAAGAAAAGAGATGCTTGACGATGACCCAGGTCACCCATCCTAATAAGATTCTCACCCAAACACGCTTAACATCCGGAGTTCTGTTCTATCTTAATGTGACTTGTACAAGGTATTTCTTTTTCTTTTCCATTTATTGACGTGGGAGAGGGCTCGATTCCAATACAAGAGGTATGAGTGCTAAGTGAACCCAATCAGACAATATGAAAAGATATTTCGACTCTTGGATTTGTGCATGAGGAGATCTATTGTCGTACAAATAAGGTATATGGGTGATAATTGGATTACAATCAAAATGGGTAAAGGCACCCAAAACCGTCAAATTAAGGGAAAGGGGATCTCTGCCAAAGCAAGGGGGTAGGGGTGTTAAGTGGCTTCTAATCCAAATGTAACAAAAGGCATACACCACAACTCTACGAGTGTGGTGTCCTTATCACTTCTTTGTCAAGGAAAACCATTTTGATAGGTTTATTGATTAACAATATTCATATGGTCAATTATCACAACTCTTTTGCACTTTGGCAGCCAACACCTTTTTAGAAGCGGTAAGGATTTTATACGCTGACCCCTAACCTCCACCCGTGTCCACCAATGGTCAAGTGGACAGAAACATTAGCGCCGAAAGTGATTTTCACTTTTTGGGTCTGTGTGTAAATCACTTCTCATGCTGATGTGGCTGCCCTTTAACTTAGGTGTTTGACTATGCCGAGCATAGAAAAGCCTCACCGCTTCAAGAGAGGTCTTGTGATCAAATCCCTCTGACAGCATTCAGCAAGCGATTGTGTTGACATCTACCATTCTTGTCTGTGCCGGTCATGCACTACCACAACAGTTATATAAGAAAAAAAAATACATTTTGGTATGAACTAGTCATCTATGATATCATTATTTTAAGTAAGAGGGTTACCAAAACTCGACTACCCCTATCCTCTCCAACAAATCCATGTCCAACGTCCATCAAACATCCATTTTTGACTGATGCATGACGGATAAAAGAGGCGGTGGTTTTTACCAAGGATTGAGAACTTAGACCACTTTTTTTTTTTTGCCATGCATCAAATGGACGCTGGATATGGTTTTGCCAGATACGATCTGGGCCAAAACTCGACGAAATTGATACTGGTTCAAAATGGATCAACATCAACTATTGAAAATGACAAGGACTTGAACCGAAAACCGTAAAGAACCCGGTTGGGCCATGTAGGGTGATCAACCCATCCCCACCCCCTACTAATCTTAATAACATAATTTTGTACCAAAGGGGTGATTGAAGGTAGAGCCAAGGTCAGCCCATTTCCTTGGTATGGACACAAATTAGCCCAACACCCATCCCAGGTTCTTTTGGTCCGGGAGCACCCTCTCTTGGGTTCAAGTTCAGACCCATTATTTTTTTTTTTTTTTTTAAATTAAAAAAGCAGACCCATTCTGTACTCCCAAATATTAGCTTAAATTTAACTTCACCCGACAATCTCGATAGCTGAGACGATTCGAACCCGGGAATAACCGTCACCGTGAACTTCGCCCAATACACCCACTATCCAGTAAAAAAATTAAAATGGACTCGTTACTCTGAGCCGCTGACCTCCATTTTTACCCAAACAAGGCGACAACCAGCTTTGGGAGAGCCAAGAGCGAAGAACGGAGACGAAACCCATTTTAAAGATCACTTTTTGTTTATTATATTAGTTTTGGATTTCTTCGCGTTAGCTCGATTGATGACCGGTGGAGGTGTTTATTGCGGGTGTTTGTTGGTTTAATCGTTCGTTGAGCACTCCCTTTCTGTCGATCTTGTCTCGTTGGGTTGTTGCTTCGAATGCTTGACTGACTCCCCCTTGAAGCAACCGCCTTCTTCAATCCCTCTCATGGGTTTTCTTCGGCGTTGTTCGATTCCTCGAGATCAGCTGCAGAAGAGATGTTTGGTGGGAATTTGGAGTTGAATTTCTTCTTTGAAGGTGATTTTGATATGATCAGGAGGGTGAATTCAGATTACACGCTGGTGAAGAGATGGGGAAGGGGTTCAATATGGAATGCCCTTGTTGGGTTTTGGGTTGTTTTCGCTTTGTTACGGCCTGTGACTGCTCTGAGACCTTTGAGGGAGAAGGCTCGTTCATGGGGTGATGAGGTTTGTTTTTTCCCATTTTTTTTTTCTTGGTTGTGATTGATTTTGCATTGTTTGATGTTTCTGTATGTGTTATCTACCATTTTAGAAGCAGAGATGTTAAATATGTACCCCAAGTGGTTGGGATAAGGTTTTGTTGAGCTGAGATGTCATATATGTACTATGTTTCTTCTTCTTCTTCTCCATCCTTCTTTTTTTTTTTTAATAATATGTCGTTTTGTGTTCTTGAATCCAAAAAATTTAACTTGGTTAATTGACTGCAATTGTGGTTTCTATTACATTTATGTTTTGGGCATGTAAGACAATCCTCAGCTTGAGTTGGGCCATGTAAAGAGATATGGTCTCTTTTCAGAACCTGGACCTGATATCTTGTTTGAGTGGGATTCTTGATTGATTTTCAAACACTGAATTTAATGTTCGAAAGGAATTCTTTATTTATTACTTTGGAAGAGAAATCAATGGAGAATATGGGTTAACATAGAATAACTGGAATAAGAAAAATACAATGTCAAAGCCTCGATCAACAGTTATGCAATAGAAAGGGAGTTCATAAATGAGAAAGGAACATGATATACTATTTAAGTTAAAAAAAAGGTCATTACCTAGTGCCAGTCTTGCAATTGGGAGGGGTGGATGAGGATCAGACCTAATATTTGGCTTGCATGGCTTTTAATTTGTTTGCCATTCTATACAATATGAAGTTACCCAGAACTATTACTTTAAGTAGATCCTTTCTTAGTTATTTGTGCTTAGATCAATAGGTTCTAGTTATCCCTTTATCGATTTTATCCTTTCTTCTGCTGCCACTTGCAGAGGGAAAGGGAAGTAATGCATTGTTTAAACGCCTTATTCTTAAAGTCGTTGTTTTTAACACTTTAAACATCTAGTATCCAATATATTCATATTTGGAATTGTATTTGTTAGAAATTTCATTTCACCGTAAAAAGGTAACTTTGTGATCATATCATATTTTGTGGCTAAATTTGATTGGAAAATGCATCGAACATGTGATGAAGCTTAAATTCATATATTTTGGCTTGTCTTTATTGATATTGGTTCTTGCAGTGGCTGTTTATTAGAAAAGATGAAAATGACGTGGGTCCATATTCTGCCTGGAACATAACTGGAACTTATAGAGGTCTGTAAGTTATTATTATTTTTTTTTTTGTGATTTTTCTCATGTATTTGTTTTAGTTGATACTGGATAAGTGAGATGACTGACTTATTAAACGCTTTGTCATATGTGATGCCTATTAACTTCTTGGTATAGTAAAATGGCAGGCATTCGTTTTAGGAATCAGTGGCACAGCTAATATGTTTTCACTTACATCGTACCTACTGCACTTTCATGTCATAGATGAGTTATGAGTTATGATTTATGAGAGTTATTATTAATCAATATGGAAAATATTTTATTTATATCTTCTTCACTTCATTTGTGTTTGACCTGTTCTAGTTTTGGTGGGTGAGAAACTAACAATATACATAAATAAAAAACTGGATTTTCCCCCAATATTTCTGATTTCACCCTCAAAATCCGAGATTTAACATATGAATCTCATGCAAATTAATGATAAATTTGTTGATCCGATGCATTTACACCATCTTACCTTGAGTTTAACAAGAAATGAAGTGCAATTTTTAAAATACTATGCAGTTAAGAAACTCCAAAAGTTATGCTTCTGCACACCTTTTGAACCTTCTTTTCATTTTGTAGGGTATTACTTGAAGACCTAAATACAATACGGCATACCTATAAAAAAAAAAAAAAAAATTCAATACGACATCCAGTGTACTAGGGAAATTTGAGTGAGCTTTCTGAAATGACATAAGGTGAGGAGATTGATGAGAGGAGTTCCCAATTAGCTAGCCTAGTATAATGAGTCCCTAAGTCACTGTTGGAATGGAGAGGGCATCATCAACTTACCAGGTTGTGGCTATTGGTTACAATTAATTGTAGGGGGTGACTTTCAAGACAAAGAACTTCTAGGTGCTTCTTGGAGAGCTAAAAACAATATATTTTTTTTGAAATGGTTATAGATGAGGCCCTTTGAGGAGTTTTCATTCGAGTGACAAATTTACTACTGTTTGGTTTGATCTATGATTATGGACCTTTGACTTTGTAATCGTAACAACTCTATTAGGTACCCACAGGTACAAGCTATGATTTGTCCAAAAATTAGTGGACTTGATTGTAATTATTCAAAAGGATTGGTCATTTTTAAGTCAATCACCTATGAAAAATTATGATTTTAACCCAAATATGAAAGAAAGAATGATGAAATGTAGATTTTTTTTCCTACAAAAATAAAGCTCATGGTTCGATATATGGCCATGTGATCAATCAACTTTCTGTAATTTATAAGGGATTTGGCAATGTTTTTGTCAACTGTTCTGTCATGAGCCAGCTTTACCTGAATTTACCAAAATGTTACTTGACATCTGGGATATTAACATTCCCAGTTATTTTCTTATCATGACCTCCTGGACATGACAAGTTAGCCTAAAAATACTGATGTTGGGCAATTTTTAGAACCATGATAGTAATTCTGGATGCTTGAGTAAGAATGGTGGAGTGTCCAGGTTGAAAACAACTTCTGGCTGGTTGTTTCGTTGCTATTTGCTAAACCGTGTAAAATTGCTGAATAGAAGTGCGAGCAGTGATGAAATGGAGTGACTAGGTGTAGTTGAAGACAGACATGTGCAATAACAACACGGGGAGGAATCTAAGGAGACATTGAGACAGCCAATGCATCCCACAGTGAAGTCCATGACAATAAAAATGATGAGGGTATCCAAGGTTATCTGATTGTGTGATAGAGATTCAAAAAACTTGACACAGAAAAAGTGGTTCAAGAATCTTTGTTTCCAAGTGGGATAGGAAGCTGACAGAGATTTCAGTTCTCTAGGCCGCCAATGTTTTGGGGATCTTGCTACAAGGTAGGTTGTAGTTGCTTTTAATCTTAGTATAGTTGATGTAGGACAACTTATAGAACTGTTGATTCTTGTGGGTTATGGGCCCACGATATATATGAAACTAATTAATCTTTAGAGGAATTAACCAACACATGTTCAGCCAATTTCAGATCAAAGAATGATAATTTCTACACTCCATAAACACAATAGCAAATTGCAATCCAAGATCAGTTTGGTTGACTAACAAAAATACCTTGTCTCAAACGATCAGATTAGTGTAAAAGTTTATAGATAGGAAGTGCTGTGGATGTGCTAGATACATACCAAATTTCAACTTAATCCAATGCTTCATGCTTCTTGATTAATTCCAAACAAGTTATGGTTTTACAGAATTTAAACTCTACAAATCATAATTAAATTTCAATCCATGACACTTATCTTGATCAGAACTTCAAATTTAGAAAAACTGCAGTAGATACCCTTCGTAAAGGCTGAGATTCAATAATAACAACAACAACAAAAAAGAAAAAGAAAAGAAAAGAAAAGAAAAGAAAAAAACCAGAGAAAAGGAAATAGAAGAAAAGATAGGAAACCAATCAGTTATGATTGATTGGAGATTCTAATAACAACTGCAACTTTTATTAGGGTTCACCTACAACACCAATTGTAAGAGAAGAGAATGAAGTAACAACTTCAATCAATTTTCCATGAAAAAACCCAACCGTACAGCTAAGGTTGCTCATAGGGTTTGAAAGGCCTAGCCTAAGCTTATACTCTGTGGGGCCTAGGTTTAAGCTTGAGCCATGCTCGAGCTAACCTTGGCTCGGCCCAATGCTGGCTTATATATATATATAATGGGCCTTGGGCAGGCTTGACTCTTGAGGCTTGTAGAATTAAGTTGGGCCATGCTTGGGCCTTGAAGTTTGAGTAATTTTTTTGGGGACCAAGCCCTGTTTTGGGCCTACTGAGGCGTAGCCTAGACTTGGCCCATGCACACCCCTAAGTAAAGCCCTTACGTTTTCTCTTCTTTATATGAAGTTACAACAGACGCAAAAATTAGTAAATATTCCTAAACAAAAGGCAACTCCCGCTCAATAATTTCCTACGAAGAAATCTCTCTAAAGAGGAGCCCCAACATCTACTAGAATTGGGATAAATATGATTTACCTAACACTACTTCCCAACATGTGAAGACATATTGGTGAGTAATTTTCTCTCTCATATGTGGTTGCTCAACACAAGAGCCTCCTTTCTCTCTAACATCCAATTGTACCCCCATATTACATCATATAACTCTCATAACTTAAAGGAATTAAGAAATTAAATTTTTAATCCATCATTTTTGACTATAAATCATATATGATCAAAACTAAAGACTAATTTATTACTCGGGGCTTTATTTCGTTGACCTCTCTTTTGGTTTTGAATGGCTCATTTCAAGTGTGTATGGCCCTTCTTTAGCTTCTCGTCGTTAAGAATTTTGGGATGAGCTTATTGCGTTTGTCTGGGCCTTGGGTTGAGGGAGAGCGGCTTAATGTTATTTTATATTTATCAGAGAATGCATTGGTGGTTGTATTCATGGAGTATGCAGGATTGTGGCTCTATTGTAAGTTAGAGTGCCCTTAGAGACAATCATCTGGATAATGGTCAGTTTATGTGGTCTAATGAGCAGGATTGTCCTATTTTTGGTTGGCTGGACGGATTCCTTATCTCCATGGATTGGGAAGATCAGCTTCCGTATTACTTTCAAGAAGATATCTTCAAGCTTACATAAGATCATTGGCCTGTTTTACTGAATTCTTCGAAGGTCAGATATGGTCTTAAGCCTTTTCATATTTGAAAATATGTAGACTCTTCATCCCTCCTTTAAAGATAATGTGGATAAATGGAGGAAATGAATGTCTTATAATGGTAAAGAAGGTTTTAAATTTATGAGGAAGCTTCAATATGTCAATGAAGGATTGGAGGGAGGCTGGGTGATTATGTAGTCTTATGAAGTTCCATAATGTGTTGCCCATCAATAAATTATTCTTTAGATTTGATTTGTATGCTTTATTGTAGAAAAGGCTTGATTTAGAGTTTAAATTTTTATTCCCAATTTCATAATTCCTTTTAGTTATGAGGGTTATATGATGTAATATCGGGGGTGGGTGAGCTGGGCTTTAGAGAGAGAGAAGCCTTCATGTTGGGTGGCAGCTTATGGGAGAAAAAATCTCTCCCTAATATGTGTTCACATGTTGGAAAGTAGTGTTTGGTGAGTCCAATTTATATAAAAAGTAGTTTGTAATCCTAGTAGTTGTTAGGATTCCTCTTTAGAGAGTCCTTTTTTTTGTAGGAATTATTAAGTAGGACTTTCCTTTTGTTTAAAAGTACTTACTATTTTGGTTCTGCTATAACTTTATATAAAAAAGTGAAAATATAAGGGGTTAATTTTTTATTTTTTATTTTATTGAAAAATTGATTGAAGTTATTGCATCATTCTCTTCTCATATGGTTGGTGCTGTAGGTGAACATTAATAACAATCATAACTGTTATTAGAATCTCAATTAGTTGTAACTAATTGGTTTCCCATCTTTTTTTTTTTTTTTTTGAGAGAGAGATAAAATGCAATTTATTAAGAAAAAATGGAAAAAACAAACAAAGACAATCATCGGGCAGGTGACCGCCACATGAAAGATGAAAAAGAGAAAAGACCACAAATAAACCACGAAACAACCCACTCAACAGAAAGAGCACTACAAAGACCCCACATGGGATGCCCTGTCCCACATAGCCAACCAATCAAACTCAACAAAAGAAGGGGAAATAGAAACCTACTCCTAGAGGAGCTCATACACCCAGGATGAAAAAAATCATAGATTAATACCTTGTCCTCAAAGATCTGGAGGTTCCTTTCCTTCCAAACTACCTAGCAGATAGCCCGAGGAAAGAATTGCTAGATTAGAAGGGGGGTACCCTTAAGATCCAAGTTCAACTAACCCAAAAATAAGATCCTTAAACGTTAGTGGGAAAACCCAAGCAATTGAAGACTTGTTAGGGATGAAACCCATATTCTCCTCACCAATTGACAATGAATAAAAATTGGTGCACCGATTCTTCTTCCACGAGGCAAAGACAACATCTGTAAGCCAAATTCCATCCTTTGTTTTTAAGGTGGTCGAGAGCAAGAATTTTGTCCAAACAGGCAGTCCAAACAAAGAAATTAACTTTTGAAGGCATTCCCCTATTCCAGATTCCCTCGAGAGAGCAAGATGAGAAGGAATCCTGGTTAAGACCCCCATAGAAAGATTTGATGGAAAAACGACCTTTCTTGCATAGACTCCATACTCTTCTATCCCTATCCCCCTGAATCAACCTATCACCTTCCATAATACCATCAACCTTAGCCAGTTCTCCCACTCCCAATTGTTAAGATTTCTTCTCAGCCTAGGACACCATACCACATCACCTAGCAAGTCAAAGTTATCAGCCACCAAGCTATGCGGATTTGAAGCCAACAAAAACAACCTATGAAACATGTCCTTAAGGGGCAAGATAAATGTGATTCATTAAATTTAATTCTCATTTGAAGTTTTTGCTGAGTTTTAAATTCTAGAAAACAACTTGTAATCGAAGGGACAAGAAGTATTGGATTAAGTTGAAACTCTGTATATATCTAGTGCAACTGTAGCACATCCAATTTGTAAAATTTAACATTGATCTGGTTACTTGAGATAGCGTGTTTTGTTTAGTTGACCAGACTGATATTGGATTGTAGTTTGCTACTGTTTTTTTTTTTTTGACTTTCGGAAATTATCATTGGTTGGTCTGATGCTAGATGAATACATGTGGGTTAAATCCTTTTTAAGATTTAATAGTTTCATCTATATTGTGGGTTCATAATCCGCAGGAATCAACAACTCTCTAAGCTTTCTTATATCGATAGTATTAGGCCTTGTGAGTATTTAGCATATGTGGAGCGTGAGATAGCCAAATCCCCTCATGAAGCTGGCTCTTTTCCAATGGGAGATGCGAAGCAGAAAATGGTCAAGGATAGTTGGGGTTCTTACTGACAACAGTTGAATCCACTCTATATGCTCTGCATTTTTATCAACAGTATCTACGTACTCTGATTCAAGGTTTGGTTTGCTTTGGTTTGTGGAGTTGCGCACTATAAGAAAAGCATAATGTTTTGACCTGATTTCTGTGGGGATTTGTACCATAGGCCTGAATTCGAAACAGTTTACCTACTTACTACTAACTATCAACCCGTTTTCTCATCTTATAGAAAGAGAAAGTAAAAGAAGAAAGGAAAGCCAGGGAACAAGGCTGTATGAGCAATTGAGCATTGGGGAAACTCAAGAAATGGGTGAAGTGCCATAATTGTGGGAAATGAGGTTACTCTACATTTGTTTGTTCGATAAAGCAGTCTTAATCCCTTTGATGACTAAAAGCTAGAAGTCATGAAGGGTCCTTCCAAACCTGAGGAGGAAGAAGTTTTTGATTTTATATGGAAGTGAACATAGTTGAGAGCCAGTGCATTTATCACTGGTGATGGTTTCCAAAGATCACATTTGGAAATATAAACCTAAATGAACCAATGAAACTAAAATTGAGGTGGGTTGTGGAGCTTTCTTGCTAGTTGGAATGCATTTAATGGTTCATTATAGGTTAGTATCTACTTTTGCGTTTAACAATGGGAATGCCATCGACATTTTTGCAACGGGAAACCTACCTGCACTGTAGGATGCTTCAGTTATGGACATTTTTGAGAGCTGTATTAGAAATATATGGGGCCATTAAATTCAGGAAATATGTTGAACACGTCCTTTGTCATGTTAGTCACATAGGTATGTAATGCAGGATGTAAGCTCTGAACCTAAAATATGATGTAAGCAGCCTAATGCTGTATTATCTTGCTATTGTAAGCCCAAAATAATAATGCGAAAGCAAGGACAAAATTAAAGAAACCTAGAACTGAAATATAAGAACACCCAAATAATATCAAGATTAGAAGAAGATTAGGAACAGGAGAGAGTCAAACCACAGGCTTGTGGGAAGGATTAGACAAGAGAAGAGGGAATGAAATAGAAGAAAAGGGGACTGATTAGGTTTCTGAAAAATCTGGGCAGATTGGTAAAATTACCAAAATACCCCTACATATGTGTCACAAATTTATGAAATTTTACAGGTGGTTATATATATATATATATTGATGTGCATGCAAAATTTCATGTGATGCTGAAGAGTAAAAGTATATGAAACATGTAAAAGAACAGTCTGCAGTGTTACTTGTAACAGATTAACCTAAAAAAAGATAGGTTTCTTTGATCATAAACTTCGTAGAAAAAGAGGGGAAATTAGAAAGGACTTTGTGGGTTAGATGAGTGATAGGTTGATGAAGAAAACCTTAAAAGAAAGAAGAGAAAAGCAAGGGTTTATAGGGGGGCGATTTCTATAGGAAGTTTACCGAACAAAGAACAAAACCTAATGAAATAAGGCACCAATACCTCCAATTAAATGGTGCCATTTGGCCTATTGGGGAACCTAGAAATCCAGCCACAGGCCCCTAATTCTGCAGTCCAGATCGTTAATATCAGCAGCTTGTTTCTTCAGATATGGATGGTATTACTGCAGAGACAGAATGGAGATGTATAATGAAAGAGGGGAAGATAAGAATAAGTGATATAGTAGAAGAAGAAGAACAAGATATAGAAGAAGAAAGACGAGAATAAGAAGAAGAAGAAGAAGATATAAGAGAAGAAGTGGAAGACTAGAGATCAACCCTAGGATGCCACATGGCTTCCAAGGAGGGAGAGAGGGATAACCCAAAATTCCAATTCAATAATTCATATCTCACTATTATATGTTGTATAGGTGCCTTTAAATAGGCTTACACCTCAAAAGTTTTAGAAAGACCAAATTCAGAAACTCCTAAATAACTAAACTAAAATACTAAAAACTAGCCCCTCCTAGTTGCTGTCGACCAGCATAGCTAGAGGGCCCCACTTTGACTTTAAAGACGCATTAAAAGCAAAAATTACAAGGCTGTCGTCCCGCCCTGCAATTACTAAAATACCTTAGGCAATTTGCTTTTTGTTTTCAGGTCCTACTATGCCACATTAGTCCTTGTATATTTTGATGAAGTTTCAATAAATTATTTTGGTTATCGATAAAAAAATACCCTTGGCCCATGGCACTAAAGGCCTTATTACAAATGTACCCCAGCCCCTAAAATACCCTAATTAATCTACACATTACACAAGCTTTGAACCTTGCTCTCGTGTGGTGGCCCATACAACAGTCTCTTTAAGTTGTCTGCATCAGTATGTGGCGTTGTTTTGAATGGATATGGGCAGTATGATTTAGATGCCTTTTTTTTTTTTTCTTGGTAAAGTACCTACAAGATAAAGAAATGGAAGTGAGAAGTAATGTGTTATCACATTCCTCATGGGATATGCCGGGATGGAGATGACACTAGGCATAGAGCAAGTAATCAGTAAGGAAATGATAAGAAAATGGCATTGGAAAATTTGGGGCTTTTCTTTTGCCCTGGAGCCATGCGGTTTTGAAAGGATCATCTTAACTTGATCAGGTAAGAGTTTCTAGTGGTCTTTATGGAAATCATGTTGTTCAAATGGGCTGAATAGACTGATAAAGTAAGTAAAAAGCTCTAGGATTTGGTACATGATTTGCACTGTTTCACTACCCTTATATAAGGGTGTTTGTAGGGCCGCTTGGCTGTGGAGTTGGTGACATCAGTAGCCTAAAATCTCTCCTTGAGCTTTTGAGTTCTTCCAGTTGACAGATTCTAGATTACTAAATGTCCTAAAGCAATCAAAGGGAATTGATTGCTGAACTGACTGGCCAAACTAGGCGATCATTTGTTCTAGCAAGTTATACTGCTTAACTAAGATGGAGATGATGAACCTTAATATTGTTTGGGAGCTTTGGGGTGAGAGGGATTGTGATTGGCTTGATGTTCCTTATTGGGGCGCTTCTAGTGGCATCCTATTATCTGGAGTACCTCCTTTGTGGAGGTGTTAGAAGTGGAGAAAGGTGCTTATTTCCTTTCGATTAGGGTTAAATTGATTGATGGCAGAGTGGGGGGAGGGGGGATTGGATTTTCTTAGGTGTCTATGGGTGGGAGAAGGACGATGTCTTTCTAAGGGAGTTTGATGATGTTAGAGCTAGACGGGATCTCCATTGGTGCATTGGGGATGACTTTAATTTGATTTGTTTCTCTAGTGAGTGTAAAGGGAGTAGCAGGATGGATTCTAAGATGGCTAAGTTTGGTATTTTATTGAGAGGTGGAATCTTATTGATGGTCAGTTGCATTGATCGTTTTCTCTTAGTTTCATTGATTGTTTTCCTGTCTGTAATGAGTGGGGTTACATCTTTCCCAATAGGATCCAAATAGCTTTTCCTAGAATGACCTCGGACCATGTTCCTATTTTACTTGAGCCATTTAGGATTCTGGGTGACCCTTTCCCCTTTCGTTTTGAAGAGGTTTGGTTTCTCTATAAGGCTTTTATGGAGGTGGTTTCTCAAGAGTGGAATAAGGTTGACTTTGTTGGGTGCCCTTGTAGGATTTTTGCTCTTAAATTGAAGACACTCAAATTTAGGTTGAAAGCTTGGACTAATTCTAATGTGGGCTCTTTAAAGTAGGATTTGAATAGAAGGTTGAAGGGGATTAAAGAGGTGGATGGGTTGGAGGAAGTTATAGAGATTTTTCGAAAGGGGAGAGGAATGTTAGGAATTCTATAAAGGCAAGATGAGGAGCCATGAGGAGCTTTCCTTATATATTTATGGAGCCCTATTCGATTGGATTTCTATTAGGGCTATTAGTGCAGAATTTATGGAACGGGAGTGGTAGTCCTTATGGTGTGAGGAGTTGTAGTTTGTGTGCCTTGTGATTGTTTTTGTTCTTTCTTTTGTTTTCTTCACTTTCTTGGTGATGGTCTGTTTGTTTTTGTTTTTCTTCTATTTATTATCAATAAAATTTCCCTTTATGTCTAAAAAAAAATGTTAGTAATTGTGTAAGGAGAGAATTTCAATTGTTAGTGCTTAAAGAAGAGATTTTTTGGAAGCAAAGATCCCAGGTTAGATGGTGTAAGAAGCTTAATTGTTCTTTCATTATGCTGATCCTAAGAAAAAGGGGGACTAGTTAAATGATTTTCATCCCCTTAGTCCGTTTAGCAGTGTATATAAAATCATTGCTAAGGTTTTGACCTCCAGGATAAAATTGGTTATTAATGGTCTTGTCTCTTGGTCTCAAGGGGCTTTCTGAAGGTGCGTTAAATTTTAGATGGTATCTTGGTGGCTAATGAGCAAGTGGATGAGTGGCTTAAGGTAAGGCAAAATGGTATCCTTTGTAAGTTGGATTTAAAGAAGGCTTATGATCATGTCAATTGGGACTTTCTTGATTATATGTTGGGGATAATGGGTTTTGGCCTAAAGTGGAGGATGGATGAGGTCGTGTATCAGATCTGCCTCCTTCTCTTCTGAGGGTTACTTTTGCACCTCGAGAAGTCTTAGGCAAGGGGATCCACTTTCCCCTTGCCTGTTTATATTGATCACTAAGTTTTTTATCGGATTGATTCTTAGAGCCAATGTGGGGTACATTGAGGGTTTCGAGGTGGGTAGAGAGGGGCTTTCCATTTCGCATCTCCAATTTGCAAATGACACCATGATGTTCTGTAAGGCAGAAGCGAGATAGGTTGGTTTCGTGCGGTGTATTTTTGAGGTTCTTTGAAGTGGTTCAAGGTTGAAAATTAATCTTGCCAAGGGTGAAAATTTTCCAGTTGGTGATGTTAGTGATATTAAAATGTTGGCTAATATTTTGTGTTATAAAATTGGTAGGCTCTCGGTGACGTATTTGGGAATTGGGATTGCCCTTAGGTTTCGATTTCAAGTCTAAGTTGGTTTGGGAGCTGGTGGTGGAGATTATTCTAAAAGGCTTGAATCTTGGAAGTTGCCTCTTTTAAGGGCGGGAGAGTCACGGTGATTAAAAACTCCCTTGGTAGCATTCCTAATTATTTTCTTTGTTTACTACTCTTGTATCCATTGCGTTTAAGATTTGAGTAATGCCTTAGGAATTTTTTGTGGAATGACTAGGTGGAGTGTAGGAATTATCATTTGGTTGAATGGAATAGGGTGTGCTAGTCCATTCAGAATGGTTGTTTATGGATCAGGTTGATTAGGGCCCAAAATAAGGCTCTCTTAGGTAAATGGTTGTGGAGATTTGAGGAAGATAGGGAGAACCTTTGGAGGAAGTGGAGGTGGCTTGTTTTGGCAAGCTCTTTGAGTGGAACTTAAGGGAGGTGTAGGAGGCCTATGGTACTAGTATTTGGAAGTCGATTTTCTTAAGAAAGGCTAATTTTTGGAAATTTATTCGTTTCAAGCTTGGTTCAGGGGAGGACATTAGGTTCTGGGAGGCTGTTTGGTGTGGTGATGTCTTGCTTAAGCAGGAGTTCTGGGCTATTTATAATTTGGCGGTGGATAAAGTGGGGACCATTATAGATAATTTCGATGCTTTGGGTGGGGGTAGGTGGATGCCTAGGTTGATGAGGAATTTAAATGATTGTGAGATTGAAGAGATGGCGGGATTGCTTAAGAGGGGAATAAGTGGGTGTGGACTTTGTTTAAGAGGGGAACTTTCACTACTAGATCCTTATTTTTAGGTATTGAAAATAATACTCCTGATGCATTTCCTTACAAAAGCATTTGGAGGCCCGTTTATCTGTCAAAGGGAGTTTATTTTTGTGGACTACTTATTTGGGTAAAATTCTTCCAGTGGATCATTTAAATATGAGAGGTTGGGAATTGGCTAATAGGAGTGTGATGTGTTTGAGTTATGAGGAGACAGTGAATTATCTCTTTATCCATTGCCTTGTGGCTTTTTAGGTTTGGCATTTCTTTCTCCTTATCCTTAATGTTTTATGGTCCTTTCCCAATTCTGTTAGGGATCTTGCTTTTGGTTGGTTGTTGGGGTTGCTGGTGGGTGGTCCTAAAATCATGTGGCCCTATCTACTTGGGGCTATTTGTTGGGGGCATTTGGAAGGAGAGGAACAAAGAATCTTCAAGGGAAACTCTTCGTCTCTGAATAGTTTGATTGTCTTAGTCTTCAGATTATTATTGGATTGGCTCTCTGTGTCTAAGGATTTTGATGTCAGGATTTGGGAGGATATTTGGGATAATGTTGTTTAGTTTTTCTCCGTTGTATTAGGGTTTTTGTAGTCCTTTCTTTTTTTCTTTCTTTTCACCATCCCGGTGATGCTTTGTGTTTCCTTTTCTTGATGTTTTTCTTAATAAAATCATATCATTAAAAAAAAAAAAAAAAATGAGGATCAAAATTTAATTTCATTGAATAATTTTTTCTTGTGAAATTATGAAAAATTGTGGGAAATTTTGTTGGAATGTTTTGAAATAATGAAAAATTTGTGGAAATTATTGAATATTGAGAAGATGTGAAATTTTCGAGAAATTTCAGGGAATGTTCAAATAATCAGGGCTACACGTCCAGGACTCAAAAAAATAATACACACACACATGCAAGACTCAGATGATATGGATAACATGTTTACTGATTTTTTTTTTTTTTTTTTTTTGAGAGAGAACATGTTTACTGATTTTTAAAATCTTTTTTATCAAATATTAATTTTCAGTTAACATATATAATTAGTTAATTAGAAGTATAATAGTAATTATTAACTTTTAACTAACCAACTCTCCCAAAACCTTAAGATGTTCGTAGATACTTCAACAGTGATATGCTTTGATTTTTATTTTTAAATATTATGAAAATACTAATTTTTAAACAAAGCACTGTATAATTATTAATTAATAATATTTAATAACAATAATTTGTACTATACTAATATGTTACCAATTTATGATAAATAAATAATAGTAGCACTTTTAAATGCTGAGTTATTCAATAATTTCTTCTCATTTATTTAATGTTTTTATAAATCATTTGTTTTATAATTAAAATATTAAAAATTATAATTTTTTTTATATTTTTTGTAATTTTAATTAGCTTAATTATTTTTTAATTTCATATGAAATATTAATGACGAGTAATTAAATTATTTGTATCACTATATAAGAATTGTACTATTTTATCGTTATTGATTAATTTACTTGAAGATAGCCAATGTCCAGAATTTCAGCAATAATTGCTACCCACATTCTGATAAACTTTCAGGGAGCTTTCAACAAGGTAACTGAAGAAGAGGCTTCTACATGTATGTGGAAGTATAAAAAGACTGAGAGCCTGAGATGTCCTTGACAAATAAAATACATACTGCAAATATAGAAGCAAAATTCAACAAATGTAGAATGGATCATCACTGGTATTCACTGACAAATCAAATCTTGTTGTTAACATCATGATCTCTGAGACCACTATCATCATCCTTGTCGCATTATCCAAGTAACCACCCTCATCATCAGTATCATTTTCCCCTTGACTTTTCTATAATTTTATGGTCTTTTCCTATTAAAATCACCTTGATACTTCTGAAGGTCATCTACAGCATTTATCCTCTCTGTTCTGATCGACTGCCAATTGCCAACTTTGGCTAGTATTGTAGTCCAATGTGTTTATCTCCATTTATGTTTCTGTCTACCCAATATCGGCTTTTTCTTCCTTCCAACCAAGGGTCCAATTTCGGGAATGTATTCAAATTATTTGGACTAAAATGATTACCACCATTCTCTCATTTCTTTGGGTTTTGAATTGCAACATAATCTTGTAATGCATGAATGTTGAAGACGATTCTTTAAATTCTTTAAGGATAATTTATTTCTGAATATAGCATGAGTTCCTTTAAATGTAATTCTTTTGACAAATATGTTCCCTCAAATGTGCTTCATGCTTTAAAAAGTTGTTTACTGTTGGAAGAGAGGCATGCTTTGATCCTTTGATCTGCTTGGTTATGACTTGCTTTATTCAGTGAGCATTTTCCTTCCTAATTTGTATTTTAGTGTTTCTTACTTTATGCTTGACTGAGGTAGGCAAGAATGCCAAAGGTCTAAGTTTCTAAAATTTGTTCATATAGTATATGTAAATTTGATCTGATTATATTTATTGGGACATGTGAGGCGCAGGGACCTGGAGCTTCCTAGATCCTACCAATAGCTCTTCCAGGTTTCCAGATTTGGGGAAATCTAATGGAAATTCTGTGTTTGAATTAGTGAGTACTCCGACAAAGATAACTGGAGTCCATTATGTCCAGGTGAGGAGGTTGTTGCACTCATTGGTTTTTTTTTCAAAGGCAATGCATTGTACATTTTAGCCCATCTTATCTTTGTTCATCTGGTCAAGATGTTCTACACAAGAATTAATGAAGGTAAATTCTATCACATAAAATTAGTTGGAAAATAGTTCAGGTTTCTGTGAAGGTAACCTTCGACGTAGTTCTTAAATTTATAAGGTTGTAATGGTTTCCTATGGTGCTTTGGTCCATTATTTTGAACTATTTCATTTAGGTTTGTTGTTGCAGCATATCATTGTTACTTGATTTTTGTAACTTGAAGTACTGAGATGCATCGTGAACAGTCTCATGTTACAAGCAAGTATGAGATAAATTTGTTTGCAGTCTTCTGAAAACCGAAAAATCTAAATGGCATGCAATGACAATGCTGACTACATTTTTATTAATGACTATTTTGTATTCCTGCTTTCCATATGTGATGAGATATCTCATGGATGTTATGCAATTAATAAAGTTAAATATGCCTCCCTCTCACTTTTGATGTGTAAAAGCATGTTGAACAGAAAATACACCATAGTATGTGATAGCATTATGCCTAACAAGTTCAAAGAGACGTAATGGGCAACCTGGGTCTGCCTGTTCTCTTTCTTAAAGAAGATTCTGGGGATATTCTACCTAATTCTGTGTTCTACACAGCATACATGTGAAGTATAGTGTGTGACATGGTTGACGTAGAGGCTCTGGTTGAAAACTCGGGATTGGGTTTGTTCATGGTTGATCCTGATCCCGGATCGATCTGGATCCCTAGCCAATCTGCATCTTAAAAATCTAGAAAAAAAAAAAAAAAAAAAAACTGCGTATCTGTCAAAAATATTATAAGAAAAACATTGAATGTAAGCATGTTTATTGCATCATATGTATAAATGCCGCTACAATGTATACGCGAGTACAAAATGCTACATAATGTTATAAAAATTATAAGAATTTTGATCAAAACACCAATATGTTTACATCTATTCATCTAGTGCTTGAAAGCATAACTTATTTATAGTGTCATCTAACTAAATACAAAGCATACTATCATACTTGTAGGGGGGGGGGGTCGGGGGTCACCATTTTTTACCATGAATAGCATAGTGGATTGGGGGCAGGGTCATCATCCACATATATTCGGTATGATTAAAAGGAAAAAAAAATTGTACCTTTTAAGTGTTCCTGTGAAGAAACCTACAAAAAATGCTTCTAATTCATCCAAATCTCATGAAATGGCTGTTTTTGATGCACAAAATCAGTCGATTATGGCACAAAAGGAAGATTAAAGCAAGATTTTGAAATAAATTGCAAAGAAATTGGGGTTTGGAGTACGAAACAACGCCAAATACAATTTGGTCATCATTTTAAGAGTTTTTAGAGGGGGTAAAGCAATCCCTATTACAGATTTCCTGATCTTAAGTCAACTTGGGCGATCCTGAGCTGGATCGTTGGAGTCTCACCTGGGTCAGACGATCCTTACAAGTGATTGGATGATCTCTTTCAAGGGCCAATCTGAGGTTGTGGACCAGATCGGCCGAGTTTTGATACCATGATGTATAGATCCTTGGACATGACAAATGCATTAGTTGCCACATGATGTATAGATCCTTGAACATGTATTATAACTCATCATTGTACTCAAAATTCATCTTAACTGCTTTGCTGTCCATTTTTTTTTTTTTTGCATCCATTGCATTAGTTACTAACTCACAGTCATTGAGATGCATTTGCATTTGAATATTGATAACCATCAGGTAGGAAAAACCTTCTAAAATAGATCACTTTTAAATTTATGTATTTAGGATTTACTGATTTCTATCTGGAGTTAAGATGATTTTCTCATACATTAAAAGAAATTCAGACCGACTGTGGGGTTATATGCTATAATAGTCAATGTGCTTGTGTGATTTTTAGCAAGCAGTGAGTAGCCTGGTCAGTATCTCTAGGGTTGGCAACAAGCTGAGCTGAGCCGACCTTTGCCCAGCTCTGCTCAGGCTCGTCACATTGAGAGTAAGCTCAGGCTCGTGATGAGCCTGAGGTACCGAGCTCAGGCTCGGCTCAAGCTCGTAGAGGTGGGCTTGGTAAAAACTAAGATCCAGAGATGAAAATGGGAACAACTTATTGGGAAAAAAAATGGGAACAACTGCGTAAGTTGGAGACTAATGCATCAATAGAGTCCCGAACGCAGAGAAAGGGTTTCATTGTTGATCGGAATTCAAGCTTTATAGCAGACAAACATGATGATTCATTTCATTACCGGTGGTTGCTGAAGGAATCTCTGCGCAAAGGCACAAAGGCTGATCCAAAGAACTTTAATGGTGTCTACATTTATACAACAGCAAGATATACAAATTAATTAAGAAAAAAGAAAAAACTATTGAACACACAATCACAGCATTTTTGAAATGATTTCCAACAAATTTGTATATAGAATAAAAAAAGAAATAAAATCGATGTGGTCGAAAGGGGGTTTACGTTGTAGCCTCATACCTTGCTCAGCCTGCTCTCTCTCTCTCTCTCTCTTAAATTGTTCAGCCTGTTGTCTGTTCTTCAGTCTCACGAGCACAACAAAAAGAACACAATGAAAGGGGCGTTCCTTTCAGCGATGTGTGATGGGGTGTGATGGTCGCGTGTGGGGCAAGAAAGAAGATGAAAAGTAAAAAGAGGATGTAGCCATTTAGGATTTTGGCATGTCTTTTATTGATAGGACGATTTTGGCATGTCAAGATTATTTTTTATTACATCTTTTGAAAAACTAGCATTATAATAAAATAAAAAATTATTTGTTTGATCAATCTGTATGCCTCCATTCAAATGATGTGACATTAAATCAGCATAAAAAATTAATATTTATTTATATGCATCAATAAATTTACAAATAAGTATATGTTTAAACTAAAAAATGAGGTGGAATTGGGAAGTGAGAAGAACCTGTTAATTCAAACTCATACTTCAATCTTTTGTTTCTTTTTTAATCTATGGTTTCTTGTTTATTGAATATAATATTCTAACATGTCTCCAAAGATTTGTGTATTATATATGTTCTTAATGAGCCGAACCTTTAACGAGCTAAGCTCAGTCCAGCTCGGCTCAGGCTTACTTATTAAACGAGCTTAAATGAAAGCTCAAGCTCAGCTCAGCGAGCTTAAAATGAGGCTCAGGCTTGGCTCATTGCCACCCCGAAGTATCTCCACATTGAGTTGGGGCTGATAAGGAAAACTTCAGATGTTCTCTGAATGTTTGTTAGTATTCCTATTAAGAAGCATCCATTCATGACATAAAAGTTAGGGTTGATGAATACCCCTTACACTCAAATCAACCGCCAAAGCATGTATGTGTTATCTTGCTCAATATTAGACATTCAAAAACATTACACAAAAATTCTTATTGTCTTTTCTAAAAATAATCTGTGGTTGAATGGATGCTTCTGTTTATTTTTCATGGTTATGGTCATTAATGTTATATGAAAATTCATTACTTTTCCATGTTGTGTACAACAGGGAGTACTTAATTTTCATGATGTGTTTGACAATGAGCATGATGGTGGAGCTTCTCAAGTGAGGGTAGAAGGTGTATACATATGGCCTTTTAGACAACTTCGAATGGTAGCTAGTAGGTAAACTTCTTGTATATTTCCTTTACAAGTCAATATTGCATTTTCTCACTCTATATTTCCTATGCCTTTCTAATCTTTTTTACAAAAAAAGTAGAGCTGCTGCATAACATAAAAATAACATGAGTTGCATGTATGTGTGGAGCCTTTCATCAGCACTGATCTAGGTACAAGGTCTCACATGCAAATAAGTGTAAATAACAATAGAAAATCCTGATTTATCCTCATTAGCAAATCTAAACTTCAGGCTTCTATTATCTTCCTCACTCAAATACCTGAGCAAATGTCGTGGTGCCATGCGAAACAGATAAACTGAGAGAAACCAATTTGGAATAAGCTTCTGTGCCTACTATTGGAAGCCAATGGTGAAGTATATTAATTCCTATCTCCTAACACCTTAAGGTTTTGAGAGAGTTTGTCAGTTCACTATTAACATGGTATCAGAGCCAAGCCAGGTCATGAGTTTGAATCCCTGTGGAAGTAAAAGTATTCTCCTTAATGTAGTACTGCATGTGTTCACAAGTTGTGGGCTCGCACCTAGTTCCCCAAGTGCTTCCAGGGGAGAACAGTGCTCCTCTTGAGGGGGTGGAATGTTGTAGTATATCAATTCTTACATCTCCTAACACCTTAAGGTTTTGGCAGAGTTGGTTAGTTCACCATTAACACCTAAAGGTATAACCAAGTGGTGCAGACAAGTGTGTGATGAGAAATAATTCAAAGGATTACGATAGTTTTGTTGTCTGGCACCATTGCTGATGAATGTTCGAGCTTTTCCTTTAGACAAGTTTTGAAACACTGTTTTAGTTAATTTGCTTTATTGTTACACCCTTTTGTTATAGAAATTTTCTGGTTTCAGTATGTGTTCCTTACAACAATGATGACAAAAAGGCCTTATTCCAATTAGTATGTGAAGCTTATATTTGCTAACATAGTCATATGTTTGTCCTGCAAAAGGTATTTGGCTGTTAAGGTTCTTAAATTTGACATGAAATCTAGTTCACTTTACGACTGGCATTCTTTTGGGCCGTTTGTAGATCTACATTTCAATTAGTGATGTCCAATTTTCAATTTGAGCCAATTGAAACTTAAATTTTTGTAATTCCATGCTTTTCTTTTGTAGTGGAAAAGATGGAGAGCTGGGGCAAGAAGAAGATTATTTTTTGGCTACTCCTTATCACTTGGTAACCAATCAATATTTTAGTTCATGCAGTTTATCCTTTATTACTTTATGATGCTTTCGTAATTACATATGAGTCATTTAGGTTATTTCCTTCTGTCTCTCTGATAATGCATTTGTTATATGCATCTTGCGGTTATATGCATGGAACATATTGGTTGTATAGGACCAGTATGTGTTATTAAAACTATAATTTCCATGGCGAGAAGCAATACAAAAGCAAAAAATGGGAAGCGGGGCTTAATAAATCCTTGGGAAACGAGAAGCGAGAAATGATTAAAAAGCATCTAGGAACAATTGGGGAAATAATTAGCAAGTGGTCGGGAAGTGAGTAAAGTCGTAACTTCAAACCATTAGAAGAAAAAAAAATTGAAATTAATAGGAAATAAAATGATTATAATAGGTGAATATGTATACTAGTAGGAAGTAAATAACAAAAAGGTTTACAACCAATAAGTACAACTATTATAATTGATTACTAATATGAAGTAAATAACAATAAGTTACAATCAATAAGTACAACTACAATACAATAAATGAATAGACTCAATAAATTAATAAACAAACCTAAAAACAATATAATGCAAGTAACAAAAAATTATTACATGTAAGTCATTATGCATACCACTTTATTATTAGTATGGCCAGCCATATCTTAGATTTTACCTTACAAAAGATTTTTTTTTTCTAGATAATTAAGCAAATTTGAGTTAGACTATAAAAACCATTGGTTTTAAGTATTTTATATTTGATTGAAATAAAATAATATAAACAATAAAATCAATACTAAATCTCATAGAAAATATTTTATTCAGTACCAATAGCATAGTGTTTACATGTACCAAGATTCCCGGCAACTATGATTAAAATGTATTGAAACTGTTAAAATAAGAATCAAGATGAAGAAAGAAGAAAAAATAGAAGAAGAAAGAAGAGAAGAATGCAAGATAAGAAGAAAAGAGATTGTAGAGAGAAGGAAAATAGGGTTAGTTAACCCTATTAACAACACCACCTCCCCTTCAATTATTTTGAAAAGTAAAATTATAATTGTAGCCTTGCAGTACATATTGCTACAGTTTCAACACTCCCCTTCAATCTGGAGCATAGATATTAGTCATGCCTAGCATATTACATGAGATTTGCAACTAAGACTTCTCCAATAAATTTGTAAACAAATCTCCTTTTTGTTGGATAAATATTGTAAACAAATCACCTAACAGGTCTTCAGACTTAATATATGGTGTAACAATCTGTTTACTCATTACTAGGTCGTGATTAAAATGACAATTCACTTCTATATACTTAGTGCGCTTGTGAAATACCGGATTCCTTGCAATGTAGATGGCTGCCTTATTATCATAATACATTGTTAGAGTAGGTATCCCAATACCCATCTCATACAAGAGGGATTTTAACCACATTATCTCACATACTATATAAACCATAGCCTTACATTCTGCTTCTCCACGTGACTAAATTACTAGCAACAAAAATACAATATACAGAATTTCAGATGTAGATCTCCTATCGGCCAGATTACCAGCCCAATTTGCATCTAAATAATCACTAGTATTCATACTATCAGAAGGTGTATATGGTATACCTTTTCTTGGTCCACCTTTTGGATACCTTAGAATTTTACGTACTACATACTACATCCCAATGTGGCTATCGTGGAACATGCATAAACTGACTACAACTCCCACTGCAAAAACAATATCAGGACGCGTCAATGGGAGGCAAATTAATTTACCTATCATTCTTCTATATCTTCCATGATCTTCAAGTGGCTCTCCTTAATCAGCTTCAAAATTTTATTTAGGATCCATATGAGAATCAATTGGCTTACAACCAAGCATACCGGCCGCCTCCAATAAATTGATTACACGCTTGCATTGAGATAGGCAAATCCCTTTAAAAGATCTTGTGATTTGGAATCCTTAGTAGATATCAGTCCTTAGCTACCATATAGTGAGAGAGGGATAATTGAGATTCATATGATAGGGGGCACATATTTTGATGGTATTTAAGGGATAAGACTGCAGGGCAGTTTTGTAATAAACCAGAGCTTGAATGGGCAACCAGTGGGGCCCATCATAAGCTGTCATATCATAGGGTTTTAGGAATATCTTGAGTCAATAATATGGGGTCCACATAGTTGATTGACAGCTAAAGGAGACTCCATTGTTTTTTTTTTAGGTGGTGAGCATTACTTGCTAAATAGTTAAGTACTGAAGGGGTTTGGCAATAGTTATTTACTTTCTGTTTTGGGAAAGTTTTGTTTATGTTATTAGAGGTTACTTGGTAGAGGAATCCAGCAAGTAGGGCTGGAGAGTCTAGAGTTTCTAATTCAGGTCAAACGTCTAGTTTCTAAAAAGGAGTCGAAGTTGTAATTATTTATATCCCAAACCCCATCAATCAAATAGAGGGGAATTTTATTGAAATTATGTTGATCTTTGGCTTGCGGCAGGGTTAGAAGTTCAACTTCAATCCCTCAAAATTCACAGCTGGACTGTGGCAGATCAAGTGTGGTTTGGAATCACCTTGGTTTATTTTTCTTTGTTCAATCTCTTGGTTGATTACTCAAAGTCTTCTTGTTGCTGATATCATTGAGAACTACATTAACATGGCTGTACTTGAGAAGAAGTTTTGAAAACTTAAAGAATACAGCTGCTACACTGTTGGCATTCATCCCACATAACAGTGATACTCTTTTGTGCATGGGTAAATATTAAACCTTAAATCTCTGCTATTGTTCTTCTTTTGTTTCTATTATGGTTATTTTCTCTGCTTTCTGTTTGACCTATTTACCCATTTATTTTATTAAATTGTACCTGGGTTGTTGTTTGGGTTGAAATCAGATTTATATAATTCAGATTTTAGAGCTCTACGTTGTATTTTTCATTAATTCCTAAAAGTTCTATTCTGGTTTGTGCTTCCATATATCATTAGATCAAACCAGAAACTGCCCACTATTTATATATTTTTAACAATATGTTTAGTCTGAATCTTGGTGGACTAACTCCTCATCTGTTAATTTATCACTTTCAAGTTTCATTTCATTTGATTAGGCCTACCCTGAGTTGTAATATTCCTTCCTACTGCTGCCCAGAAATTCCAGATTTGGATAAACCCATATTGAGTGCCTTTAAGCAGTTATTTGTGGAGTGTTTCAAGCCCATATTTGGTCTATAGTGGGTCCATACTCATAGGTGTTGGTGGGCCCTAGGCCTTCCTGCATTATCTTGCTACCACAATCCCACGTTTTCTTCCTTTTTCTTCTTATTGTTCCTCTTTTCATCTTCTCTTTTATATATTGTGGGCTTAAATTTCTACTGTAATACAAGAGATGGCAGATCTTCTAAAAAGTTGGAAGAGGTAGAAGCTAGGTTCAAAGTTTTGGTTTTGATCATGGTTTTGGTCCTCATGGAAATTGAAACGTTTTGTGGAAAACCATGGAAACCTTACAAAAACTATGTAAATATCATATAAACCAAGGAAATATAATGGAAAAGTTGGAAACTTTAGATGAAACTTTAGGAAATAATAGAAGTAGTAATACACTCCTAGGAATCATTATAACAAAAGTAATCATCTATGATGGTGATGCAGGAGCATCCCTGAGCAACATTAAGAAATTAGATAATTGTGGATGATCCTGTAGGACCGTATTTGGGTTTTTTGGGACTAAATTGACTTTCTATGCATCTATTTTAGTTTGATTATTTTGGCCTTTGGGTCTCTATGATTTGCTTGGATGTTTTAATAGTTTTTCTAGTTACTCTCCTTATTTTGTTATGGTCTTTTGAATGAACAAGCTAAGAAAGGAACCTTTAATCGCTATTGTTTTTCTGTTTTTCTGTTCAAGAAAGTCATTAATTTCATACAATAATAACCTACCATTGGCTTTTAGATGCATACAATCTCTACCCAATGGTCACGAGTGGCTTCAGGATCCTTGTAATGGTCCTGAAGCCACAAAGACCAAATTTTTTTTTTTTTAATGTATTTTTTATAAATATATTAGAAAGAAGAAGAAAGATCTTCATTAGGTCTTTATTGACCTAATTATCCCAAAAAAAAAAAAAAAACTAGGTCTTTATTGACTTAGAGAAATCATATAAAGAAGTACCTAGAGATATTTGGTGGGTTTCAGAAAAGAAAGTGGCCCCAAGTAGATATAGTGACTTAGTTAATGATATAAATGATGGAACAATAAGTAGTTTTTGGATAACTAGGGGATACACAAGTGGGTTTGTGATCACAGTAGGTTTACACTAGGGCCTAGCTTGGAGCCCGTATCTCTTTGCCTTAGTTATGGGTGAGTTGACTAGGCATATTTAGGAGGAGGTACCATGGTGTCTGTTTGCTGATGATATTGTTTTGATTGACAAGACTAGAGTGCCGGGGGTGTGTGTGTTTAATGCCAAGGTAGAACTATGGAAGGATGTTTAGAATAATAACTTATTAACCGGATTAAAATAGAATATAGGAAATGCAATTTTAGTCAAAATAGGAGTAGAAATAAGGGAGCAATTATGATTGATAAACAAGAGATACCCTTGAGTGACCATTTTCATTATCTTGGTTCAATCATCTTTGGGGAGGGAGATACTGTAGAATATGTTGCTCATAGAATTAGAGCGGGTTAGTGGAGAGGTGTAATTGAGTGTTGTGTGATATTTAAGATGACATAAGACCAGCCATGCTTTATGGAGCAGAATGTTTGGTTGCGAAGAAACAACACTATCACATACATAGAATGAGTGGCTGAGATGTGGATGTTGAGATGGATGATTGGTAAGATTAGAAACGATAGAATTTGGAATGAATCCATTTGTTGGAGCTTTGGTGTATCACCAATAGGTAATAAGATAAGGGAAAGTCAACTAAGATGGTTTGGTCAAGTGCAACACAGCGGTTGGGATTTGGTGTGCCCCCTTAAAGAACGCCTAAGGTCCGTCCTGCCTCAGGGGTGGACACATCAGCACCGAAAAGTGATTTACACTTTTTGGGGGGTGCTTTTCACTTTTTGGTGCCGATGTGTCCGCCCCTGTTGCAGGGTGCACCTTAAGAGTTCTTTAAGGGGGCGCACCAAATCCTGAGGGGCAACACAGGATGATAACTGCACCAGTGACCACTGAGGAGTAAGAATACAAGTTGAAGGTGTGAAAAGGACAAGAGGAAGGCCAAAATTGACTTGGGTTGAATTGGTGGAACTAGCTATTTAAAGGCAGATATGGCTCTAAATTGAGTGGGATGGCAGAACTTGATTTGTGTAGCCAGCTCCAAGTAGTTGGGATGAGGCTTTGTTGTTGTAACAAGAATTCATAAAAAGAAAAAGAGATACTAGAGTTGGGGAGAGAATTTCCGACGAGTCTCTATACACAACTTTTTGCTGCCAAATCTTAGGACATAACATTTCCTGCCTTTCCTCACCAATAAAGAATCTTTGTCACTTTCTTGCCTAGCTTTTTACAGGTAGATTTTGTAATGTACATTTTACAATTTATATGTTAATTTCTACCCAAAAAAGTTTATAATCATTTATGTATTATTTTTTTTTATAATTCTAGTAAATATTTTTCACTATAGTATTAACTATATTACCAATATATTTTTTTCTCTTTTTGATATTTTTGGATATTACCCATGTTTTATTTGATATTAGTAATTCAATTCAAAAAGGATTTATCATTTGTGTTCTTTATTATTTAAGTATTTATAAATTTAATAAACCTCAAACAGACCCTAATAGGCCTATCTCCTCTTACTGCCATACGATTGAGCCATTTCAACTGTAAGGACTAAGGTTGTCCTAGAATATAAAATTGGAAGTTGATTAGTTAGCTGTAAGATGGTTTTTGAATAGGGTGTCGAAATCTGTTCCAAAACAGTTTATGAGTAACATTAATAGGTTGACTTATTGACCCAAGATTTCACCAGGTGGGTTTGGCAAGAGGGTATCCCTATAGGTAACATATGGTCCGTATATGTATGTACATATATTGATAGGTAAAATTTGGTCCATTTTGGTGAGGTTTGGAAGGGTCCAGTTTTCAGAAAGTGGTCTGTTATTGTAACCCAAGTCAAAGTAGGAAGAAGCTTGTTAGAATTGCGAAGGAGCATAGCCTAGAAGGTCCTGGTGGGGATTTAGCCATCTAAAAACTATGTAAAGAGGAGTATGGGGACATTTTGGACACATTTCAGAATACAACCTTTCGAGTTATTTTTCTGACTAGCACTATTCTGTTGGATGGCCAATTCTTTTTGGCCTCCTTTAACTTGTTCTTTTAATTTTCTGGATCTCTTTTACTCTTCTGTCAGTTGTGTTGTCCTGTGTCCACAGATTGCTAATCTATTTGAGGATTATATGTGGATTAGTTAAATCTGGTTAATAGGCTACTGTGCACCTTACAAATTTTGCTTCAACACAATGTTGTGTTGGATTATTTTAGATTGTTATTTTTTACTTTTTCATAACGTTGAACGGATAACCTATGAAAGCACACCTAAGGGTGCCATTTGAAAGCTTTCACTAGAGCTTTTAAAAATCTCATCTTGATATGATTGGACATGTAATGTTATGATTTTTTAAAGTTTCAAACAAAGAACCTTTCCAACTACACGTGTATAAAGTTGTACTTGTCAGGTTTTTATTTGATTAGAAGAACTGCTATCTCTTTACACAAACCATGTGTATGTAGTGGTTTAGGAAGGAAAAGTACTAGGGAAATTATTTTAAAATAGCATTTAGAATAAAAAGTGATGAGACCCATATAAAAATGATGAGAAAATCTATGACAGATAGCTTAAAGCCTTTCAACAACTTCTATAGAAGAGGGATTTGATGAAGAATTTGTTGGTATTATAATAAGAAAAAGTCTTGAAACAAAAAAGCCTGAAAATAAAATCTTAATAGTACTTGGTAGTTCTACATGTGGTATTTATATATAAAATTTACGAAGGAGTTGGGGATGGTATAGTGCTAAAGTGGTACCTTCCCGCCGGCACAAATTTTGTGTATCAATTCTGAAGTCTCAAAAACTTGGAAACAAATTGAAAAAGTAATCAAAGTTGAGGATCTTCTAGTGCATTTATCAAACAATAATGATTTTAAGATTTGATGTAGATCTTTTCGATGAGGGCTTCATGCTTAATCTCCTTGAAGAAGGTTGAGATGATTTCTTTTCCAAGCTATGGGGCATTATGGAAGAGAAGAACTTGGTAGTCTCTGCTAGGGGTGAAAAATCGTGTTGGAGGTTCGGGTTCATGTTGTGTTGAGGTAAGCGTATACAACTATATGTGTCAACATGAACCCAACCCATTTATTAATCGTTTCAAAGCGGGTCGACCCACTTTGACCTGAAACACATTTACAGTCAACCCTAACCCGCTAATTTCATGTCAGGTTCTTGTCGGGTTAGCAGGTTGTGTGGTAATTCATGTTGGCGGGTCAGATTCGTGTCATGTCAAGTTAAGGGTATACAACTATATGGGTCAACCCGAACCTGACCCAGTTATTAATCGTGTCAGAGCGGGTTGACCCGCTTTGACCCGAAACACGTTTACAGTCAACCCTAACCTGCTAATTTCGTGTTGGGTTTGTGTCAGGATTTCCGACCCTAGTCTCTGCAGGAGGTTTTTTGTCAATGACTCGAATCTACTTCTCAAGAATTTGTTGTAGCCCAAGGGTTACAAAAGGAAGTCCTCTCTTTAAGGTCTTAGGTTTCATTACTTAAGGAGGTAGTAATGTGTAGTTGAAGTAACTCCCGCCACTTCCTCACTTTGATGGGAAAAGTTGGATGTTATGGATTAGATTAACTCCTCACTACTTTCTTATTTGGCAGGAGAAGTTGTGGATTTGAACCAATCATGGTGGGTCCACATTTCTTATAGGTGCATGGGCCTGCAAAATGGTCTTTGACTATTGGACTTATGGCCCATGGGTTCTATGTCATAATGCTCATGGAGTGCCTATTGGGCCCATATTTGAGTCTTGGGCCCATAGGACACTTGATAGGGTCCACTATGTGGTTTTGGGTTTCAAGGGATTTATTGCAGAAATTGTAATGTCTATGCTATCAGTTTTTGCATAAACTACTATGTGGTATTAATGTCTACACTATCCTTTTTTACATAAACTACTACGTGACTAGAATGCCCCTAATGGTGGTGTATTTTGTTAATTGTAAGAAGGGCAAGAAATTGCTAATGTACTCTCAAAACAAGAGCTACTCTATTATCTATATTTAATCTGCAATGATATGTTTTTATATTTCTTTTTAGTTACACTCCCAATTTTAGGTCTTTAATTTTTGGTCGGACCCAGGCTGCTGGCCTGGTTCGGACTGGCACCATTGACAGGTATTGCATTTGGGGATATGTGGTATTTTTATGATTAGAATGTGGAATCTTTGTCATGTACTGAATTATATTTGCTGACATGGATTTGAGATTGATTTGTGGGTGGAGAATGCAGACCGCTGGGTTGCTGGTTTTCTTGAGATGTTCGAGGAAGGTTGCCATAAAATGGTGAGTTTTCTTTATACAACAGTTTTAGAAATTCCATATTCTTATCTGTTGACTGATCCCACAATTTGGGCTTTTATTAGGGAACAGCCATCAGGGACCGTATTCAGGAGCGATTAAAGGGTCAGCAGTCAAGAGGGTCCACGTATCTGCTCGAGGATGGCAGCGAAGATGATGATGAAGATGAGGAAGAATATTATGATGATGATGATGATGATGATGAATATTACGATAAAGTAGTAGAATAGGTGGTTTTTCCATGCTTTCTTTAAACTGCTGCTATGTGTTGGGATTTGGTAATTGTTAGAGGTGTTCCTGTAAAAGTAATCTTGTAGCAATATGTAGAATGGATTATTGAAGCCTTGAGAGTGAAATCGGTTTGCAAAAGGCATCTTGGAGTTGAATTAAACTTTAAAACAAATATTTTTGTTCTCTTTGATCTGTCAAAATGATTTTTCCGCTGGAAGTAGAGTAGGGAATAGAATACAAGTTCAGGCTTGCGTATGCCTGCATTTAACAGATTTCTTAAAGTAGGTAAGAAGAAACTCCAAATGGGAGGAAGTTCAATACTAGTCAATCGTATGTGGGTCTGTATGTACTCAAATATCCTACAAACCATTTCATGGTTTCAAAGGTCCTGCAGTATGCAGATCAACACTTCAATTGTCACATGGTTTCCCGCTTGGTTTGTTTCAAATCTTTTAGGTCATGTACAGCTTGTAAAGCACAACTGTCATCCCAACTGAATTTAACCACTTGACCCGAGAGTGCTGAAGACGGGGATCTGTACCAAGCATTGTTCTTGATTCGATCATGTACTATTGAGTGGTCCTAAGTATTTGCAGCAGATAGAAATAATGCAACACTTGGATTTAGGATTTTGATTGCAATGCATGAAGGCAAAAAGAAATAAGATAATTACTATTTTTTTGAAGATATAATTTATTTTTCAAGTAAATGAATTTTGAACTTCAAGTTCTGCCTGTACTTTTGTCATATGTTCATGAGTTCATCTAATAGATTCAGAATTTCATTACTTCCAAAGCAGTTGACTTCAATTGCATGGAAAACTGTAAACAAATATTTTGTGGAACAAAAAGTTTGGGGTCGGGACAAGTTTTTTTTTTTTTTTTTAAACAAACTTCAATATTGTTAGCATCAGATTTGGTATTGAGAATGTTGTTATTTTATTTGTTCTGGTTTTTTCTAAGAGTACCTGGAAATAACAGTCGGGTTAAGTTTCACATTTACATTTGTCTCTCCAGAGCTGTATCTTCTTTTTGCAGTTAAGCTTTTACTTTTCAAACATTGATGGGTTTAACACTTGGAAGTATAAAGATAAAAATGAAAACAAAGTCTTGAAATATTTCACATATATACCATATTCTTTGGTCCACAAAAATTTGTGCTTTTATACCATTCAGCTATGTTCATGATTTTATGGCACACAATAACAACAATTTAAAAAAATAAACATCAATCAAAGGAATCGTTGTAACCTCAAAGTCCTGAACATGACCATATAGAACCATTAATTTTACCTAAAATGATGGATGTAAACAGTTATAATGTGCATAACTGATAGCACTCGTTAAAATATGCATAGCAGCTAAGAGCTACCATTACATTAAAGGCATGATCTTATCAGTCCCAACGTTTCTATCAATCCAATTTCAAAATAAAAAATAAAAAAAAAATAGAAAATTAGAACAAGGGCCACTCTAGCAGACAGAATACCGCTTCATAGTGCAGGACCCGCAACCAATGTGGGAGAGGCCAACATCAACACAATGTGGAATGCTTCTATGTGACCCTAAGACCTCTCTCCTGGGAAGGAGATGCCACAGCCATCATGAAACCATTTCATGGTTAAATTTCAAACATGGGAAATATGGGCTTTATGGTGGTGTACACTCAAGCAATTTGGACCCTTTTTTTTTTTTTTTGGGTGCGGGGGAGGTGGGTATCAATTTGGATTACTTGATTTATGGGATTTAGCTATAAGATATATCAGCAAACCAATAGACTGATCCTAATCATCATTACATTTTTGGTTTAACAGAGGGCCATGATCTCCACGTATACATTCTTATCAGAATGGACCACGTTGTAAATGTGTCCTATGGTGAAAATCTCTTAAGAGCAAACGTCAGCTTACTGGGTTGGTCTTAACTTTACTCGGCTATGAATAGCCAAATCCTTCATTGTTGTAAATGAGCTATTCTTAAACAAGAATTTATAATGTTTCATTTAATTAATTAAATTATTTATGAGTCAATACTAAATATTGCAGTTTTATTTATTTAATCATATTTGGCCAAATTTACGGTAACCTTGAAAAATGATGATAAGCATCAACTTAGGTATAAAAGATTGATTAAATAACTAATAGTTATATGGAGACAACCCATGGATTCCCTGGGTTTGACCAAGCCACCCTTTTGTGTTTTATAAGATCATTTTTTGTTAGCTGTAACTATAAGAATTTCAGGTTATAAGAAGGATTAGTTTCATTATTCCAAATGATTGTTTCTTAATTTGATTATGAACACAGTAATTCCTTTGTTATATAGTTACATATCTTCTAAATGTTTAGCAGTCTTGCAATTATCTCTTTCCTTGTTTTAAAATGGTTTCATACTTGTACATTTTCTTTTGAAACTAAGTAAATTTTTTATTTGGTACTATAAATTTCGATCTAATGCTAGGGCATACCCTTAAACATGAATCCTGAAAATATGTTATTTCAATCTAATACTAGGGTGTACCCTTTAAGCAACGCGTCTCATTCCTTGGATGTGGTGAAAAATTGGCGAGGAGCGTCTCATTCCCCGAATGTAGTAAAAAATTGCAAGGGGCATTGCATCGGCGCCCGGATGCAATGAAAAATATGCAAGGGTTCCCACATCATGGACA
>JAOXJP010283267.1:0-19337 GCA_025762735.1 Platanus orientalis | reverse complement strand
GATTACCTGGTTTTGAAGAGGAAGACCATACCCCTCAAAAGCCAGTTCTAAGCATCCCACTTAGAGTCCATGGCATCCCACCATGAAAGCAGCCAATGGCCCTTTTCAAAACAAAATTGTATTCAATCTCAGGGTCGATTACAATAGAGAGAACCCTCTTTTAAAAACACAACATGCAAAATAAAAGAAACTTCTACAATTAAAAACCTAGACTGATGCAGCACAAAGGAGAATATACCAAAAATTGATGCAGCACACGAGAAATCAATTAAATCCAGTCAATTCTGAATATGAGAGGGTGTAAAGACTCATTGGGTATAAAATTCTGATTTCAAATTTGGGCTAAACAGTAAGCATAAGACTGAACATTTAGGGCTGAGAAAAGAAGCTACTCAGACTGTATGGGGTAATCTGATATCAAGTAGGAGTTTAACAAATTCTATTTAGAGGTAGGGAGCAGTAATAAGGGATTTTATGGCCTTTAGTTGAGGCTGACTAGGGACTGAGATGACCTTTAAAGGTGGGAGTATCAATGATGGCTTTCAGGGGTTTTAAAGGCTAAAACAGGGACTGTGATAACAAGAGAACAGTGGGCTTGAAGGATGAAACAGAGAATAATATAAGGGTTAGGAGTTTGATTACTGCAGTGAGTTATGAGACAAGGGGAATATTGAGTTTCAGATGAAAAAACACTCAGAGATTTGATCCCTATGGCTGCCGCAAGCCCACTGAAGTCTGGGTTTATGAGTCAGGTTCAAAAACAGGGATTATGGGAAACCCATTACAGTCGCAAGGTATGAGCAATATGGAACTTTGATTGCAGACCCAACACTGAAGGGTTTTGGATGTATGGGTGCCATAGGGTAGGGATAAAGGCATTTTGGGCTCACAAAGTCAAAGCAACGATGGAAAGGTGTTGTGGGGAAGTTGCAGGGTTGTCGATTGAAACACTTTCAAAGAACTATCAAAATAGGTTCTTGCTGGATTTTCCAGGTTCTTTAATGGAGAAATAGCAAACCATCAAGTGAGAACAAAGAAAGAAAAATAAAAGATGAAGGAGAAGAAGATAGAGAATCAGATAAGGGAAAAATACCTGGATGTGGGCAATCAGCTACCACACAAGCCCTTGGACATCACCATCCATGGGTTCAAGGTTTAATACAAGAACCTTAAAGGTAGACATCACTCATGTAAGAGAGAAAGCAGCCCAAATTTTCATAACTTTATTCATTGAAAAAAATAAGATGGGAAGGGGTTTTCTTATAGGCCAAGATTTGGCTGAGAGAATCCCCTTTACAATTCAAATAAAACTTACTAAAAATAGAACTAACATATTCTAAACTCTTTAAAAAACTTGCTAAGTACTTAATAGAAGGGGCTAAAACGTGTGGCTCTCCTTAGGTGGTGAACTGCCACTTCTTCTTTTCTTTTCTTTTCTTTTTTTTTTTTTTTTTTTTTTGTATGGCCATGTGGGCCTACACCAGCAACTGCTCACCTCACCTCACCCCCCCCAACCCAACCCAACCCAACCCAACCAAACCCGAGCAGGCAACTCCACTGCACACTGTTCATCCTCTCTCCCTTCCAGGATTTCAACCCTGGGTCTTCCCTAGGGAAGACAAACGCCTCAGCCACCCAAGCACGACGGCGTTGGTGGTCAACAGCCACCTATTTGGCAACTTTACCCAAAAACATTAACTCAAATTCCTAACATGTCCAACTGTCTTAATAAAATATGAAATTACACAACAAAACTCTAATAAAGCACTAAATCAGCAATTTGAACTCCAATTGAGTAGCCATGAACATCCTACTTGTGTCTTTTTGTGCACCTTCATGTGCGGACCCCACCAAGGCAATGTGTGGGCCCCATGTGTCTCTAATGTCCGCATCATAGACATCAAGGACTCCTACCTAAAGACTCTCTAAATAAAGCTTTCTAAAAACAAAACTAGCCCAAAACATGGGCTACTTTATATCAGTTGACCAGCTCTTAATTTGAATAGAAAAAGTGCTGCCTAAAAAGTCCAAAAACAAAAATTAAAATACCACCTAAGTCCTTACTTTATTAACTCATAAATCATTAACTAAAATAGTAAAACAACTCTCAAAGACTCCAATACTAAACTAAAAGACTCCATCATGTGTCCAAAAGGTATTCCTCCATGTGTCTTCTCGTGTCTTTTCGTGTGGACCCCACCAAGCCACATGTGGGTCCCACTTGGCTCCAATGTCCACATCAAACTGTGTTAGCAAGTCAAGGCCGAGATACTACTGCAGAAAAGTATCTAATCACTCATTGAAATCTGAGTTGCTTCTTCTTTAATGCTGCACATGTGACCTGCAATTGATTGGTTGTTCAATTATCGAATATCGACTTCTCTTGTTTGTGAATCTTCTAGTTACTGCTGTTACTAGTTGATTATCTGAAGAATCAATTCTGCTGCCTGAAATTTTTATAAGAACTTGTTGATTTCTGGAACTCCAGACAGCAGCCTGAGTTTGAATAACCTAAACTGTTGAGGTTGAGTTGAAATTTTGTAGAGACATCCCTTATATACTTGTTTAGGATCCTACAAAATTTCAGAACAAACCGAAATCTCTAACTAGGGTTTCCAGTCGGTTATTTGCTATTGTCCCGCATAATCCAGCCACCGGAGTTTAATTCTGTCAACCTACACATGGTGGCTGATTTCTGGACAGACCTTGACATAATCTTTGTAAAAGCAGGGCCCATTACCAGCAAGATAATAATAGCCCTAGGCCATCCTACATCAAAAGGTCTCACTTCCACCTTGATTTTCAACAAATAACAATTGCAATAAACAGTAATGTGTTAATTTTTTTTATAAGGGAATTTTATATTAAGGGCAAAGCACCAAAGATGACAGTGACAGCACATTGAACTACTGGCCATAAGAATGCCAACAACCAACAAAGTAAATTTACATTATAATCACCCAGCCCCAAAGACCCAGACCACATTACAGTTCGATAAAACTAGCCCATCCATTGACCAATGGATCCTTCTTTACATCCTCACACCTTTTGCATCGTCCCCAAATTAGGATGAGCTCCTTCTAGAAGAAAAATAATATGTTACTTAATCATCCGTCTAGAAGAACACAAATATAATCTGCACGGTACTAAGTTCCTCATAGATAAGGAGCTACTAGCTCATCAATTTGTCAAGACAGTGAATTGAACAATATTATTTTGGGAAACTAGAATCAGAACCTTAGGAAGTGTTAGTGAGTGAGGGAGGGAGAGAGAGATTTACTCGGTCGCCAATGTTGCATTCATTGTTCTCATCGTGTGCCATGAATTTGCTGGTTCTTTTAACATACCGATTGAATAGCTTGTGATGGAAGAGACGATCAACAGCCACAACCACCGATTTCTGCATCTTATTTGAGACGACCATACCTATCACCGGCTTCATTGTCTCTTAATCTCTGCTTCAAAGCAAACCCTAGATTCTCCTAAAGTTACTATAAGCAAGTATAATGATGACAATAACAATGGGGAGAAATTAATGGTTCTAAATTTTCCTGCTCTTAGAGATTTTAAAAAACAATAATAAAATAAAATAAGATGCTACATTTTGGATAAAAAAGAAGAAGAAAAAGAAAAATGTAACAAGTTAAGATTTCTGGTCACCAACATAAAACCCCGGTTTAGCAAATCTAATTTGGCTGCATGGACATCTTTACTCTTGTTACAGAAAAGGTAACCTAATAGTGGTGAATCCGGGATTGGGATAGTCTACATGTTTGTCTGACAATGTACTAAACCGTAAGTATATGTATATAGTTTGTCTAGAAAACTGTATTTTTCTCTCCTTGAGTTGGGCAAAATCTCTAGCATTTTATAACCAAACATTATATCTTAAAGAAGGTATCTGCATTACATAATTGAGAAATACAATTCAAATGCCAAAACTCAAACAATAAAATAAAGACCACTAGATCATGATATTTGATAATATTTTCACATCATATCAACAAGTTGAGTCCCATATCTATGAAACTACCTTTAGATGCCTCATTCAAGTAGGAAATTCTAGAGTGTGTTGTCCCAACTCCTGATAATTCAACCCATTTTCCATTAATTACAGATTAATATGGATTAAGGAAAAGGGAGCAAACCACCCAAAATATAAATCTGCCTCTATATGAAAGAAGGCTAATGGAATGGAGAGAACACCACATTAGCACTCAAAAGAGGATGCAAAAACTTTTAAAGAACTTGAATGATTTCTTTTTAATTAGGGAAAAAATTAAAAAAAAAGGGGCGGGGGGAAGAAGAAGAAGTGAGGCTAATTTCTTTAATTTAAAAGAGATTCTTCAAGAACGAAATACCAATGGAAAAGCGTTGCCTTAATTCTTCAAATAACTGCCTCCAACAATCCATAATAACAATTGTTTCTTTCTTTTATATTAAACAGATGTATATCAAAGGAATGTCTAAAGAGGATTGCCAACGCCAATGAATGTGTGGAGGAAATGAAAGTTAAGTTAAGAAGAGGAAAGGTATCGTCTATAAAGTGAATCTTGACAAGGCATATGACTATGTTAACTGGGATTACCTTGACTATGCCTTGGCTCAGAAAGGTTTTAGGTTTAGATGGAGAAGATGGATTTATGGTTGTGTATCTACAGCCTATTTTTCTATTCTCCTCGATGGTGTTTCTAAAGGTTTTTTTCCAAGCCAAGCGGGGGCGCAAGGAGATCCTCTATCACGCTTCCTAATCTCCATAGTGGCCGATACTCTTAATATATTGATTATTATAGCCAAGAATAGGATCTCGTTAACGGCTCCATGATTGGCATGAATGATGTCTCGGTGATGCGGTGGCATCAACATGGCTTGAGAATTTCCAACCTATGTGGAAGGCCAAGATCAAGAACAAAGGATGCAAGAAGACAATAAAGTACTGCCCACAAGATTTTCTCTTTATTTTTCTATTTTAAGAATTATTTTAGTTGTTTTCTTTCTATTTTAGAAAGGTTTTAATAATGGGATTGATGTAATAAGGTCATATGAGCCATGGAGAGGGGTTAAAATTAATTAGAATAGTTTAGGACTGTTTTTATGATTTTTTAGGATTTTTTTTTAATTTTTCTGGATTCTTTTGGCTTGACCATACATGGAAGGTGTATTTTTGTCCAATTCCGAATTTTTTATTATAAATATGTGACAAAGATCTCATGTACAGTTAGTTGAAGAAAATTTATGAATTAAGCTCAAGGTTTGACTACATCTCTACATTTCTCATGGTTAGGTAAGTTCTTCTCGTTCTTTCTTCTTCTTCTCTTTTTTCTCTTATGTTTATTTTATTCTTTAATCATTCTTTAAATATTCTGCAGAAAATTATTTATTCTTTTTTTTAATATTCTTTTCTTACCTTCTTTTACAAGCTATTTTTTTCATATACATCATCTCTCACCTCCTCCATTCTTTTCTTCTTGTTATTCACATTCTTTAAACCGTTTTTTTGTGCTACAGAAAATTTTCCAACAAACCTTTTTTTTTTTCTAATTACTCCATTATTTTCCCATAAAAAACTAATTCCTTCTAAGTTTAGCCTTTCCATAACCCAACACACATAACCATACAAGAATCCCCAATTTTCAACCCTAAAATCTAGGGTTTCTTGAAGTTTTCTCAATTCTGAATTTTTTGCACTATTTTCTTGATTTTTATTCAATTTCCTTAGATTTCTTGCTCCCCTTTGATAATCTATTCACTCTTAAATTAGTTTCTTTGATTTTTTTTTTTATTAATTTCTTTAAAGATTTGGTTTCTTAAACGCTTTCTTTAAATTTTCAGCATTCTTTGATTTCAAGAAACATTCTTTTAGGCTTTTGTGGTTAAATAATTCTTGTAGGAATCCTTTCCCTTTGGATCCTACATCACTCGGTCTCTCACTTGCAATTCGTTGATGACACCATTCTGTTTTGTGAAGCTTCAGTTTCTTATCTCAACAATCTCATAATCATCTTGAATTGTTTTGAAAGAATTATTGGGTTAAGGGCCAATCTGAAGAACAGTAAAATTGTGGGCTTAAACCTTTCCGATGTAGAAGTCATTTCCTTTGCTTAAATGTTGGGTTGTGAAAAGGAATCATGGCCACTTAGGTATCTCGGATTTATTTCGGAGGGCAACCCAAGATCCCCCAAGTTTTGGTCTCTGGTGGTTGAATAAATATCTAAGAGGCTAAGTACTTGGAAAAAGAACTACATCTCTCTGGAGGTTAGAATTAATCAAATTATTATAAATAAAAGAAGCTTTAATCAAATCAACTCTATCCAACCTCCCCACCTATTACCTTTCCATTTTTAAAGCTTCGACATCAATTGTCAAAGCCATAGAGAAATTGCACAGAGATTTCCTATGGGAACTTGGGACCTATAGAAAAGATCACCAATCAAGTGGTAGGTACTTTATAGACCAGTTGAGAAGGGAGGTTTGAGTCTTGGCCAGATTATGGAATGTAATGATGCACTTTTAGTTAAATGGTTTTGGAGATTTCCAAAGGAGCCAACAATCTCAGGCATTCAGTATTTCGCTCAAAATTCAGCCTTCTTCCTTTCGGGTGGGATGCTATTTTGAATAACAAAACACCACTGTCATGTTCATGGAAAAGCATAAACAAGATCTATCCAAGTTTCTCTAACTCGTTAGGTTCAACCCGGGTAGGAGGGACCAGATAAGATTTTGGGAGGATGTGTGGTGAGGTGAGATTCCATTAAGCCAGAAATTCCAACGGGTATTCTTGGTTTCCTGCAATAAAGGATTGCCTATGTCGCATTCTTATTCCATCTCCACTCCCTCTTCAAACCTTGCTTGTGAGCTAGGCCTTCATCATGGCATTAAAGATTCAGAATTAGAAGAGATCTCCTCCCTAACACTTTTCCTACCTGTCAACACCCAAATTTTGACTTGGCTATGCAGACGAATCCGACGAATTCTAGGAGGCAACATCTAGGTTAAACTCTAGGCAACCCCGGTTCAGGAAGATAGAACCAACCTCGACCCAAGCATATACCAAAGATTTTCCCCATAAGCAACTGAAACATAACCAGACCATAAAAGAGATCAATAGACCGAACGTGGGCTATATGAGGCTAGGCACCAACCCTAACGGTTTTCACTTTCCAGAAAAAAAATGGCAATCGAAAGTTATATGCAAAACTACTAGACTGTCCCACACAGGAAATTGACAGACAACTAAGATCCGTTGCAAGGGGCCATGTCAACTGAAACACAGTCTTGCATAGAACTTCACACCCAAGCATCAGATGAGCATGCGGATTGAACCATTATCTTGAGAAACCTAAGGATTTCATTTTCCGTGAGGACCAGGGAAAGCGATTCGGCCATCTGCCCGCTCCAATCTACAATCACATATTTCCCAAGAATTCTGCACTCATGCAGTACAGTGGCCTATGCACCTTGGAATCCGTTTCCGACTGTGGCATTGTGACTCAAATGTCCAAAAAACCTAGAAAACACTATAAGATCATAACAATCAAAGTCCTGTAGCTCGCAAAACTGAATTTGGTTGCCCACAACCTTTTAACACAAAAGACAAAATAGATGATGCGTTGTAGTGCATCAATGATACAATGACAAGTCATAAGTCAAAATGATGCATTAAAAGTGTTGATGATGCAATTAATACCATGTTTAATGACTCTTCACTAGCCACGATGACAAATTAATTATAAGTGGTACAACGCGTATCGACACCTCACAAGTTCTCCCCTCCACAGAAAAGAAGGCTGACACGTGGTGTGCCACATTTGCGTCACAAATCTCGATAGAAAAGTGGCAAGGACAATGGTTGTTGGTCTCTCATTGGTTGTCATTAATAACCCTTTAACCAGCCTACAGGGAGGTGACACATGGTTACCCTCCTTAGAAACTCCACCAAAAAATAACAAAAAGACTAAAATACCCCACGACATATGTTAAGAGGGGATTCATTATGCCCCACCTACCCCATGAAGCAAATTGTTTGTGACAAGTGACGCACATCCAACGCTTCCCTCACTTCTCCAATGGACCCACCCCTGCACCTCTTTTTGCCTATAAATGGGGCCCACCTCCTACATAGAAAGGGGCCCCAAAAAAGTAAAGAGACAGAGAATTTGGTCATTGAAGTGAGTTCCCAATGTCTGGGAACGGTCACTTTATCCCCCTAACATAGAGAGCACCCATTAACCACCTTCCACTCTCACCCTCTATACTAGAAGCTTGCCCATTCCCCTACATTAACCAATACCTTAGTTGTTGCCCTCATAATTAAGGAAAGGATCATTAGCGCCTGCCCACGAGCAACATATGCAAAGGTAAGTACCTCTACTCATCCTTATGTTTTATTCATATTCCTGCTAATTAGATATTGTTTTAGTTTCTCATAGTGATGTGTATAATGCTATCGTGCTACCCAAGAGATGGTGAAGCTACCTTGCAGAATCCTAGGTGCATAAATCACCACTTCTAGGTCTACAAAAATCGACTCAACAAGTAAACATCCCTTATGGGGCGTATACTCGTCGAGCCATTTTGGTAGCTTCACGATCACTCACTAGACACAATTACTCGTCCCAACATAGATCTGCTTAATCTCAACTATATTCATGCTAGATAGATATTCTTTGGATTTGTTATGATACTATGCATGATGCTCTCGAGCTAGCCAACGGTGGTGAAGCCACTTAGCAGAGTCTCGAGGGCGGAAATTGCCAATTTCGGGTCTACGAAAATCGACTCAACGAGTAAACGTTCTTTATAGGATGTTTACTCGTCGAGGCATTTTGATAGCTTCACAATCACTCGTTAGATACGATACTCATTAAAACTAAGATGCACAATTACTCGTTAGAGAGGATTACTCGTTAAGATATTCTAAGAATTTCACCTTTGCTTGTTGAGCACATCTACTCGTGGTGTGCACACTGTGCCAACAAATAACAGTATCTAACGATTACTCGTTGGGCAGACAGAAGCAATAAAGATTGCTCATTAAGCACATCTGCTTGTGGTATGCCCTCTATGCCAACAAGTAATCGTTCAGCTTTTGGCAGTTACTCATTGAACAAATGAGAGAAGTGAAGTTTACTCGCCGAGCACATTTGCTTGTGGAATGTCTTTTGCGTCAACAAGTAATCATTTTGTATTTAATGATTGCTCGTCAGACAAACAGGGGCAACAATGATTACTCATTGGCCACATCTACTCGTGGGATGAGTTGCATAGTTTTTTTGCAATCTGTTTTGTCACCCACGATTGGTAATTGGTAGCATGTATCTAAAGGATTATATTGGCCATAATTGTCCCAACACTTGTCCTCATAAAGGCATACATGGTAAACAGGTTATGACACATAAGTGCAAGAGAAACACCCCAAAAAAGTGGGTGCATTGGGGTAACTAATACATTCCCCAACCACAATCAAACGGCTTATCCAAGTCTCTAGGCCAACCATATCAATACGGAAGTCAGACTAAGAGGACCTACGGGTCCCAGAATTCCCTATCCATAAAGGGAAACATTGGTGTCCAACTCCACTAGAAAATGAGAGTTGGTGGTGACTCTCATGAACCCCCCACCATCTACATGACCATGAGTTATTTCCACAGCGCAATGAGGGAAGAAGCCACAAGCGGGTCCAAAAGAAGGATGCGAAATTCCCAATGCCCACACTATATGAAGTCCTTATCAACCTCAAAACCTAAGACTCCCGTATATGGTCCTCTAACTCCTAAAGGTCTTTATGCTTCATCTTCTTTCCGTGTCCATTTGATCAATCAAGGCCTAACCACAATCCTTCTTCATAGTTTCCAGCAAAAATGGTGTGGCATAATCATGCCCTACTGAAATATAAGGCCTTGTATTGAGAAGTAGCCCACAAGAGTGTGAATACCACGGATATGTTACAATGTTGGCAGAAAGGGTGGACCATCTCACCTTACGTGTGTTATTTATGTTACTTAGATGGGGAATTGGTAAATCGCCTATATATTCACTATCAATTTGAAAAGGAAATTTAGTGTTATTTCTTTAACTCTTTTGGATTGTCTTTAGATTTTCCCCAGGATACAAGTGACTTCATGTCGAGTTGGTTCACTATGCCCTTTGGCAAGAGGGACAAGCTTCTCTGGAGATGTGAGCTTATTGCCATAGTTTGGACCATTTGGAAAGAGAGGAATAGTAGACTTTTCCAGGACAAAAGAAGGAACCTCCGGCACAGCATTGAGATGATTTCCCTCAAAGTTGCCTCTAGGCTTCTTAGTGGACTTGTTTCATGGCTTTCCTATAGAGTCTCTTATTAGAGACCTTCCCATCATTGCCACTTTGACCCCTTATATTCCACGGATCAAACACATTTGGAGCCCCCCCCCTCCCAATACCTAGCGCTAAAGCCCAATTTTGATGGTTGCTCTTTGGGAAATCCGGGTCCATCTGCCATTGGTGGTATCCTTATGGATGCCCAAGGTATTTGCCTTTAGTCATTCTTGGGCCGGTCAGGTATGGGAGATGAGATCACAGCTAAGACAAAGGCTTTACTTTACGTGTTGAGAATGTTTCTTTCTATGGGGATTCATCATCTCTCCTTGAAGGTGGACGGTGATTGTGCCAATGTAATAGGATGGTTGAAAGAAGGTAATAAGGGTCCCTGAAGGCATTCCATCTTGTCAAGGAAGCGGTTTCTCTTGCATCTTCCATGAACATCTCGTTCACTTGGATTCCAAGAGATGCCAACTCAATAGTAGAGGGATACTATGTATACAAGTTCTCTACTTCCTGAGCCCACTATGTAGTGGTGTACTTTTTTGGTGCATATCCCTCTTTTTCTTGTCTCTTTTTTTCATCTTTTGTTGGTTTTCTTTCTCTTTCTTTCTGCCTATTTCCTTCTTGCCTCCTTTTCTATAAAGCTCATTGTTATTCATCAAAAAAAAAAAAAAAGAGTACAAAGTTTATCAATTTACACCATCATACACTAACAAGACTGCTAGCTCATTGGCTTCTCTAAGAGTGTTGCTAAATCATAGAACCCCCTCCCAAAGTACTCCAAGCAACCAGAACCAGCTAGTCTACATGGACCTGACGAGAATACAAATTCCAAGAAATCAATGTAAAGAAATCTCACCACCACCACATGAGGGGCCCCGAAGTAAGCCTTGAACATTTTGAGGCCTTCAGTGTTATGTGTTGGCCCGTTTTCCCATGTAGCTTTCCATAGAAAATGATTTAGGTGTCCTTCCTCAGCTCCATGTAGCTTCCCACATAAAGCCATTTGGGCAGCCCCACCCTAAATCTTCAGAGGTAACTCACGAGAAAGTGAATAAACGGGACAGGTTGCAGTTAAGCAGATGGCAGGAAAGGCTGGCTATTGATTTGGATCTTTGGCTGAGCAAATAATTTTGGCATGAAGAATATAGCTGATTCCTCTGAAGAGACAAACAAAAAATTTTGTTTAAAAAAAATACAAAAATATCTACAATTCGGTTGATATTTTGGTCAAAATGTTTATCGAAGTGAAAAAGAAGAGGAGCTCTTGTCTTGCGTAGCTCTGAATTAAAGCTCAGAAAAGCCTGTTCAAATATTGAATAGCAGTTAATTGGCATGAGAGGTGTCTTTTGGTGCTTCTGCTCTCTCCTCCGGCATCAGATAGACTTACAGTTTTGAGACCCTTCTTTTCACCCATTAATATATGTAAGGTTCCCACAACGATTTCCTGTTACCTTTTTTTAAGCCTTTGTTATAACTTAAAGTGACAAGAGTCAGGTGACAAGGAAAAGCATTCTGTTTAGCACCAAAGCATTTGTTCCTATTAATCAGGGTGTTACTGCCACATGGAGAGCTTAAATGACCAATCCAAAAAGTTCATTTGATAGGGGACTCTCTGGACCAAACACGTGAATAGTTTCCTAGTCCATTTCAGCCCTGAGCAGCACCATGTACTGGACTCTTCCCATCAGACATTTAAATTTAAAAATTTAAGTAAAAAAGAGCAAGGGAATGGACTCGACTTTTTCCATTGGGCTGAAACTTGGTCGGCAAACACTGAAAAGGGGTTGAGATCATTAACACGAGGACTCTTCTGCTCCTGCCACCTCAGCTGCCACATGTTAACGAATTGTGTCTAAAAGAAAAAAAAAACGATTCTGTCTTTCTAAATGGATTACCAAACCTTTACATAAATTACAAATGATAATGCCAAATAAATGGTGTTTTAAGAACATGCCTTCATCATAAATGGCTCAAAGCTTTAATTCTTGCCAATCCACACACACACAAAAAAAAAACATTTGGTTTGCCCAATCTGAAGTTTGATACTCCAAAAATACTAGTCCCATTAGATATTCTAAGTCCTAACCATTTAAAAAAAAAAAAAAAAACTGAACACCATTGAACAACCCAAAACACTAGATGAAACTAGGCATAGATCTATGGTTCAAATCATAAATTTAATATACATGTACATTTTCTTAGCAGAAAAAACATAGATGTACATTTCACATCGTCAATATAAGATAGATCTACATTTCAAATGAAAAATCTTCTGTTTGAAACATAAATCTAACAAAGATCTAAAATTCAAATAGCAATCCACATTGATTAGGCCTAGATCTAGGATAGGTCTATTGTTCAAATCATAGATTGTGTACTATACATTTCATGAACACTGATTTTGTACTACACTCCTCTTCTTTGCCCTGAGAAGGAAAAAGAGTGATATAGACAAAATTTATCCTTTACGCCTCCAATATAGACAAAATTTATAGTTTACACCTCTAATTGGTATTTCACTTTGAGAACCCTGATTTTCCAAGTTCTTCATTTCCCATGTGCATGGGTTTCCTTCCTTCTAATAAGAATCTTACCATAACAATAAACTAAAAATTGAAACTAAACTCTGCCAAATAGAAGAATCCAATATTTAGAAAAATACTGTGACTTAACAGATAAAAGAGGAATATTAGAAAATTAAAAGAATTAAATTTTAACAAATAGCCAACTAAATAGAAAAAAGAAGATTGATACTCGATGGTTGCACTAGTGAAAAAACCCACTAAAATGTTTAAGTGAACAGAAGCAAATTTTAATAACTTACTTTCTCGTGAAGATCAAAGATTGGCATAACAAAAAAGAGAAAGAAGAAAAATAAGTAAAATAGTCCAATACAACATAAAGGTCTCAATAAAGTTTTTAAAAAAATAAAAAATAAAAAAAAGACCACGGAGTACTAGGAAGTTTAAAAACGGAGGACATAACATCAACCGTATTAAACTTTTTGATAGGAATAGAGGTCATTCCATTAAAAATCTAAAAAGTAAGATTCCTAGGTTTATGTTCAAGTGCAGGGTAGAGATCACAAACTAAATGATGCTGCAGATGAATTTAGTATGTCCAGTAACACCCTGCAACTGGAGTGTGGTGGTTAGAGTCCCCTAGATTCCACGCAAGGGAAGTTTTGAAATTTTTGCTTGCTTATATATTGAAGTCCAATCAGAATTGTCTAGATTTGGGGCTAACTTAAGCCAGTTGGGTATTGTTTAATTCTAAGAAGAATAAGATTTTATTGATAAATTATAAGTATAATAAGATTTTATTTAAATTGAGTCACCAAAATAGAGTTATATTTAAAGTTCTAATAAGATTTGCATTGCAAGCCAATCTTCAGGCACCCTTTACTAAGGCCTTGTTGCTTTGTTTTATGCTATCTTTGCTTTGGTGTGATTTCAATCCCTGAAGGTGCTGATTCCTTCAACCCTACAAAGTGCTGATTCCCTGCAGAACCTCTGGGTGCTAATTCTTAGAGTCTCCGGCGGTGCTGATTCCATTGTTTTATCTCCCTCCCTTCGACTTTTACTCTATATTTATTTATCTATGAGATTTAATTATTTCTTTAAACCCCAAATCATATCGAGTTGCTATTTTTAGATTCCACATCAATACCCTAACTGACCACCTATAATCCTGAGTCCATCCTTTTTCTTTAATTGTTTTCGTGTTTAAAATCATCCCCTATCATAAGCCACAGCTGCATATAAGTAGCTGTCTTTTCCAACCAAAAATTCAGATTTGCTAATTCTCTTTAGACTCGTCTTCTCCAGTTAGCCTTCTTCGAAATATACTCACAACTGATTTAAAATTGTGGGTTTTCTAGTGAACACTAAAATTTCAGACATATTTCTTTATTCGCCATAAGTTCTTGGTTATAATATTCAGATATTCCTATTCCTTCTCTCAAACCCCCGAATGTAAGAATCTCTACTGCTGTATTTTATTTCATCTTAATGGTTGCTTCATCACCTTCGCTGATTCTTTTTAGCATTCACTTTGTACACAAACCAAAGTCGAACGTAAAGAAGTAAATAAGCTTCAAATAACAAATGCCAATAGAAATCAGGGTTTTATAAACAGGGGCTATGTGATATACTGTCTAGGAAGACGGCTAGAGATAGAGCTGTCGTTCAATGAGGTTCCGTGTCTATATGTATCACAATGTGTATGGTTCCGTGTCTATGTGTATCACAATGTGATGTGTGTGTGAGAGAGACAGAGAGAGGATGGCACTTACGAGTTGCAGCCACATAAGCAGAGGCCTCTGGTAGAACGAGCGGGGGAAGAATATACAGGGAGAAAAGCGTGATAGCGAGAGTGAGACTAACGCGTTGCAGCCGAAGGTGGAGGCGGGTGGGAGAGAATGGATGAAGAAATTATATAGAGTGTATCGATTAAAAAAGGGAGCTGCAACCTCAAAATTTTCTAACCACCCCTCACGTTTCTTCGTTTCTAACTTGACCTCAATAATTTTAAAGGTTAAACGGGGTGTGCTATTTACACCTCAAGTTTTTCTGAACTTACCTCACTTAAACCGTTTTTTTTTGTTTCTCCAAAATGCCCTGATATAAAATGACCTTCGTAACCTTATTAACATGAAGAAAAAACAAAAAAACCTAAAAAAGTTTCTAAACACACCTCACTCGTTCTGCACAAAACCACGCCTTTCTCTTCTTCCTCTCCTCTTCTTCTACGTTCCTCTCCCTTTCTCCAGTTTTTTTCTTCCTCTATTTGTTCTTCGTTTACAAGTTATTAGCATCAGAGACAACAAAATCAAGTCATGGAGTACCCCGGAGGTGATTGGGAGCAAGAAGAAGTCGAGGTAAGTTTTTTTTTTTTTTTTCTTCTACGACAGGGTGTTCTGAGTGTACAGACCGAACACCCCTGAGGGTGTTTGGCTGGGACAACCGAACACCCTAAGGGGTGCTCGGTTGGATCAACAGACACATAGACTAATATCACATGCATTCACATGGTCTTCACATGCAGGGGATGATGTGGATCCTTTAGTCACTGTCATAGTCGGTGGGGTCATCCCAATGACCGACAAAGGGTCATGACTCAGCTGAACTTTCGCCAAGGAATCCAGTACGCTCAAAAAATGCCAAAAGATTATCATACAATCGTTCAGAGTTGGGATGCTATGGGTCCGCAAAGGGATCTGCTGCAATCATGACAGGTATCTCAGCATAGTTCCTTTGATTGAGAGAACACATACGGTCTTTGAACATAACCCATTCGGCTGGATAGAGAGGATATTCTTCAGCAAGGTTGTATGAAAACCAGTGGAGTATTTCTGTACGAGGATCATGAGTGTAGTACACCATCTGTTCTTCATTGTCTCTGATTATGTTTGTAGGGTTCTTGAAAGAAATGATGGCATATTTCCGATGGTGGGTATGAAGCATCTGTTGCCAGGTGGGAATGGTATAAAACCATTTTAGAATATCATTAATCCTGCTTGATTATTGGTTAGATCAGGGTTGATTTGGCACTGGTTAAGGTAGGCATTCAGGCGGGGAACATCAAAGATGAAGGCAACTGTATAGGCTTCAAAAAGGTACCAAAGGTAACACATGGATTCGGCTGGGAGATGATAGTAGTTCCTAATACTATGGGGTATGAGAAAAGGGTAATCAGGGTGAGGGGTGTTTGAATATTCTTCCATGGTTAAAAATAGAGAGCTCTAGATATTTGTGAAAATTATTCTGGCTTCTCTTTTCCCGGAGAATTTTAAGGATGGTGGATCTGACGCCAAAGGGAAGGTCATGGACAGGTGTCAAAGGATAGACTAGGGGTATGGGTATGGCTGATAGGAGAGGTTTACGAGAAAAATAGTCAGCAAGGATGTTATTGGAGTCTTTGATGTTCTTGACTTGGAAGTCCCATCTAGAGAACCACTGAGCCCATTTGAGAAGCTGAGGGTGTGGCAGTAATTTCTTCTGAAAATGTAGCATTCGAAAGAATGCACTCATGTCCATTTCTACTGTGAAGTTATGACCAATTAAATAGAACTGGAATTTTTTAATGGCTCGTCTAACTGCAAGGATTTCTTTACAGGTAGAATGATATCCTTGTTCTGCTTTTGTAAAAGAGCCACTCTTGTAACCACATGGGGTTCTTTTTCCTTGAAGTTCTTCAAAAAGAACTGCTCCCTATTGTTTGTGGCTGGCATCCATCTGAAGGATGCGGTGACCATCACCAGAGATTTGTAGAGGGGGGAGAGTGTAGAAAGCTCTTTCAGTTTTCTGACTGCATTGGTGTGATTCTGATCCCATGGTGGAGGGTTTTTCTTTAACAATTGAGAGAGGGGTCCACGGTATTTGACTATATGTGGAATGAAATCTGCCATGTAGTTGACGAGTCCCAAAAATTGTTGTATCTGTTTGACAGATGTCAATTTGTCAGGGAATTCATTGAGGGATTCCGAAATATGTGGTTGCAACGTGTAATGGCCATTTCAAATATGCATCCCTATGAAATCAACTTCTGTGACAGCAATAAGCATCTTTTTCTTGGACAACATGATGTCATATTGATGGATGATATCTTTGAACTGTTGGAGGAGGGCCAGATGAGTCTGCTAATCTGGAGAAAACAGAAGAATATCATCAATATAAATTAATGCATTATTCAAAAGGGGTTAAAAAATGGTGACCATGGCTTTTTGGAAATGTGAAGGGGCATTCTTCAATCCATAGGGCATTACTGTCCATTGGAAATGGTGGTTTGGGATTGAAAATGTTGTTTTATATCTGTCAGCTGGATTTATCCCGAGTTGCCAAAATCTTGCTTTGAAGTCAAATTTGGAAAATACCAAAGCATTGGTAAGGTGCTGGAAAAGTGATGACCTCTGAGGGATAGGAAATTTGTCATCTGCTAAAAAATGATTTAAAGGTTGATAATTGATGACAAGGCGAAGTTTTTCCCTTGTTTGTTCTGCCATTTTGTTAACATAAAAGGCTTCACATGCCCATGGTGATGAAGTGGGTTCGATCAGTCTCTACTGTTCAAGAGCTACTGTTCAAGTTGTTGGAGCTCTTGAACAGCTAAGGCATAATGGGTCAGGTTCATGCTTCGATGACTTACCTTAGTCGGGTTAATGTCTTCATTGAGTTTGAAGGGAAGATGAACAAAAAACTGAGAATTTTTCCAAATGGTAAGGAGGGTGTCAAGGTAAGAGATCTAAGAAAAGAGGAAGTAGGTTTGGGTGCTTGGTAAGAAATTCACTGTGAGAGTCAGCTGAATGATTGGCAAGAAGGTCAGCTGTAATGTAGGAAAATGGATCTAGGTTAATGTGATGAATATACAGATTTGGAACAGAGGACCATGAAAGATAAAATTCTTTGTATTTTAATCCTTCTGCAGTCCATCGAAGGTGGGGGATGTTATGCAGAATATCAAATCCAATGATTATGTCTTTTCCTGCAAGGGATGATCCAAATACTCGGTGTTGAATGGTTAGTGTGAGGAATAATTGAATTAAAATGGGCTTGTTGATTTTCTCAATCATGAAATGGGCTCCATTGACAGCCCGAAACTATTGAGAACATTCCTGCCAGTGTGAGTGGGGAAGGAGTTTTGGATTGATAATGGAGGTTGCGGCTCCTGTATCAAAAAATGCAATTGCTGTGAAAGGTTTAGAGAATTTGGAGAGACGAAGGGAAATAGGTACTGCAGGAACGGGTTGGGAGGTGAAGATGGTACGGTCAAAGGCATAGATTCCGTTAATTCCAATAGTTGCAGACTGCTCGTCTTCTGAGCTGGATGAATAATCAGTCTCACTGTCTGTGAGGTGAATTGCAAACAGTGATTGAGATGTCTGTTTTTCTGAGAGGGAATAAACCGATTCCACATCAGAAAGATCTGTATGCTGGGATAACTGCTGAAAAAACTACTCCTTCTTTTGCCTTGGGCAGTTTTTTGCATAATGGCCTTTCTTGTTGCAGACAAAACATCTTGTGCTAGACTTTCCTCGGAACTGTTTTTTATGGAGGAATTTTCATTTCTTTTTCTTGAATTTCCTGGGACCATCTTTCTTAGAAAAGTTTTTCTTCCAATGCTTCTTTTTTCTTGCCTCGCATGACTTTTTATCTTTGCATTTGATGCAAAGATCTGGTCAGTCACAGACATTGCCAAGCTTCTTGTTTATTTCTTCAATTGTGTGTAAGAATTTCTTCTAGTTGCACAATTTTTCTAATGCTAGCAAAGCCGTCTGATATATTTTTCCCAATGATGAGCTCTGAAGACTCATTCCTTTAGTTTCAATCAATTTGAGGGCTTCGTCTCCAAGGGGTTCTAGGAGAGAGTTTAAGAATGCTTGTTTCAGATTCGGATCGTCCATTCCATTGTAGTGCTTTTTTAGGTCTTTCTTCTTATAAGAGCAGCACTTCATACGTAGGAATTCTTCTCTAGCAGTTGCTGTTTGATGAAACACTGCTCCTAGGAATTCCGTGTGGAGAATGAGAACAAAGCTTTCAATTGTAGGAGATTGGAGGACTTACAGCTAACGATATTCTCCTAAGTTAATCCACCATTCTCGGAGTCTACCTGCTAATCGAGATGTGAATTTGGCCAGAGTAGGACGAAGCTAGGCTTCTGGGATCTACATTTTTGCATCAATCCAGGCAATCATCTGGAGGAATTGGTCTCTTCATCTAGATGGAGGAATGTCATCAATAGAAAAAAGGGTTTTTTGATCTGTGGTGTCTTGGAAGACTCGTCTTGGTTGACTTATGTTGATGTTTGGAGTGGGTTCAGGCAGGTCTTCTACCCTTGGTTCTTCTTGCATGGGTTAGTGCATCATTAGTTCCAGAGAGGAATTTGATTCAGAATCTGCAGAGGATTCGATGCTATCAATAGCATTTATGGTTGGTGGTGAGGGTGTCAAGGTAAGAAATCTAAGAAAAGAAGAAATAGGATTGGGTTGATCTACTGGGTCAACTAGGAACAAATCCGGTTTAGATGATGCTCCT
>JAOXJP010283257.1:0-19338 GCA_025762735.1 Platanus orientalis | reverse complement strand
CAATACAAGTTGAAGGTGCTAGAAGGACTAGAGGAAGGCCAAAATTGACCTGGGTGGATGTAGTAAAGAGGGACATGACAACTTGTAATTTAACAGCAGATAAAGCCCTAAACAGAGCGGAATGGGGGAACAGGATTTGTGTAGCCGACCCCAAATAGTTGGGATAAGGCTATTTGTTGTTGTTTTAAGTGCCCACAATAGGCTAATGGTATTAGATGTTCGCATTAAAAGATGGAAAAGTAAAAAACGATAAATTAATTACATAAGAATTAGATGATGGGACCTAAAAAAGGAAAAAGTAGCAAAAATTAGAGATAACTTGAAAACTGAAGGAAAATGGAATTTGGAAAAAGATATAAATGTCATGTGGAATGAAATGGTCAATTCTATTAAAATAGTAGCAAAAGAGGTTCTTGGAGAATTTAAAGGAAAAGTGTAACCATCCAAAGAAACTTAGTAGTGGAATGATGATGTCTAAAGACTCCAACCAACCATTATAGCTAAAAGATCTTGTTATAAGGATTGGTAAGAGACTAAAAATATAGAAGACTTAGAAAGATATAAAAATGCTAAAAAAAAGCTAAGAAAGCTATAAGAAGATATGCTAAATTTAAGGCATAAGATGACCTTTATCATAAGTTAGGTACTAGGGATGATGAGATGGGTGTATATAAACTTGCAGAATAAAGGATAGTATAGAGACCTAGACCATGTTAGATGCATTAAAAGTAAGGATTAAAGAATCTTTGTAAAAGACAAAGAGATTATGGAAAGATAGAAGAGCTATTTTTCAAAAATTATTACATGAGGATCATGTAGGGAATGTCAGTTTAGAAATCAACAGAATAGAGGAGATTAAAGATCATACATATCTTCATAGGATTAGAGTGTTGGAAGTTAAAGAGGCTTTAAGAATGATGAAAATAGGAAAGGCACTAGGACCATATAGCATCTCAATTGAGATTTGGAAATGTATAGAAGATGATAGTTTATCATGATTAACTAAGTTTTTTAACAAGATTATTAGAACTAAAAAAATACTGAATGAGTGGAAAAAAAGTTTTATAGTTCCTATCCACAAGAACAAAGGGGATATTCAAAATTGCATCAATTACCGTAGGATCAAGCTTATGAGCCATACAATGAAACTCTGGGAGAGAGTAATTGAGCATCGACTAAGATGTGAAACTAGAGTGTCTAAAAACCAGTTTAGATTTATGCTTGGGAGATCAACAACTGAAGCTATTTTCCTACTTTGGTGATTGATAGAAAAATATAGATAAATGAAAAAAGATCTTCACATAGTATTTATTGACCTAGAAAATACATATGATAGAATACCAAGAGAGATCATTTGGTGGGTTTTGGATAAGAAAGGGGTCCCAAGTAGAAATATTGACCTAGTTTAGAATATGTATAATGAAGTGATAACTATTGTTAGGACAATCGGGGGATAGACAAGTGAGTTTGTGATCACAGTATGCTTACACCAGGGGTCAGCATTGAGTCCACCATTGAGTCTGTATTTTTTGCCTTAGTTTTAGATGAATTAACTAGGAGTTATATAGAAGATGTCAGCTTGCTAAGTTGGTAAAGCCTATGGGTGTCGTACCATGAACTTGGGTTCAAAACCTAATTTCACCTATTTACCTATCAAAAAAAAAAAAAACCTAGGAGTATATAGGATGGGGTGCCATGATATATGTTATTTATTGATGATGTTGTGTTGATTGATGAGACTAGAGAGGGGGTAAATGCCAAGTTATAACCATAAAGGGATGTATTAGAATCAAATGGTTTTAAGATAAACCAGACTAAACAGAATATATGGAATGCAAGTCTAGCAAAAATAGTAGTAGAAATGAGTAATAGTTAGAATTGATAACCAAGAGATACATTGGAGTGACCATTTTCGTTATCTTGGTTCGATCATGCACAAAGGAGATATTGTAGATGATGTTACTCATAGAATTAAAGCGGGATGATTGAAGTGGAGAGGTGCTTCTAGAGTGTTGTGTGATAAGTGAATACCACTGAAATTAAAGAAAATTTTTTTTAAGACAGCTATACGACTAGCCATACTTTATGGAGAAGAATGTTGGGCAGCTAACAAACAACACGTACATAAAATGAGTGTGGCTAAAATGAGGATCTTGAGATGGATGAGTGGAAAGACTAGAAAAGATGGAATTATGAATGAATTCATTCGCAGGTGCCTAGGGGTAACACCAATAGGTGATTAAATGAAGGAAAGTCGACTGAGATGGTTTGATCATGTGCAATGAAGACCAATGACTACACCAATGAGAAGATTGAAATTATACATGTTGAAGGTGCTAGAAGGGCAAGAGGAAGGCCAAAATTAATCTGGGTTGAAGTAGTAAGGAGAGACATGGCAACATGTAATTTAACAGCAGATATGGCCCTAAATAAAATGGAATGGCGAAATGGGATTTGTGAGGCCAACCCCAAATAGTTGGGATAAGGCTATTTGTTATTGTTGTTATGAAAGTTCAAAATGTCGGTGTCGGTGGAAATATTGGTCAAGCCAAAATAAGACATATATAAAAAATGTTGGAAATATCGAAAATAAATATTGTAAAAATTGTAGAAACTTAAGAAGCATATTCTAATCTAACTACATATGCACAAGGAAACAAATAGATTCATTAAGAATGATAGCTTATTTTAGTACACTTGTATTTTAATATTCTTTAAAAATACATATGCATACATAATGATTGACAAAAATATTATAATTTAACCGTAAAAGTATATGGGAGCAAGTAGATTCTTTTCTTTTTCTTCAACTTCTTCCTCTCCCTCGTATTTTCTTTGAAATTTATCTTTTTTCATATAATTTTTTATCATAACATAATGTCAATATTAGGCAATAATACACTGTGAAAGGGGAATATACGCTCAAATACACCGACATCGTACATCATGTTGACCAAAAAATGAATTTTTATAATGTACTTAATGTTTTGTGTCGGTCCTAGTAGACATAGACATATTAGAAGATATTTAAGATATTTCGAGATATTTGATACCATGTGTATGATAATTGGTTGAGTTTTAGGTGTGCCCCAAAAATGATAGTTCACCTTGGGGAGCAGTTCACATCCATGTATTGGCATGCACCCTGGGTTGTGGGGAGCTTTGTCCTTTCAATGCTTAAATATATTTCGATATGTTTAGTTTTAGCTTAGGTGGAAGTCAATCTTACATGTGGCAGCTTAGAGTCCAAAATGCTTTACCAAGGAGGTAATGAGGCTGAATTGGCTGAAGACCTTGAATATGCTCCACCAGCTAAATAGGCTGAAACTTCAGTAAGGCAATCTCTCCGGCATGGAATTTTCTTCCGTTAAATGCTTCTCTCGCAAAATCTTACTCTTGGGTCCTGTTTTGATGACATAATCTGCATGTTTGGTTTGCAAATGGATGGCAAACACCATGGTTTATTATTCTTTTCTTCCTGTAACCATGTCCAGGATGATCTGATGTTATTTCATTTGATGATTACTTAAGGGTAGTGTTTATTTTGTTCCTTTGGCTTTCATGTAATGATGCACCCAGTTTCTCTCTTAGAGATTAATTGCACTCCTGAATAAAAAAAAAGACATTGAAACATTATCTACTTGTATCTTTCTTTGTGTATCATAATAATAATATGTTATACAGTTTAGTGTAATTATTGGAGCAATTGATTTTGGGGAGGTAGACCTAATAGTGATTCAGCTTTATTGTTTTTTTAACTATCCTTGTTAGTCAACTTAACAAAGCTTTTAATATTTATGCAAATATGTATTTTTGATCTTATGTTTCTTCATTACATGACTAGTTAGTGAGGCTAGATGCTTGGATAGAGAGTTTTTTTTTATAGGTAATTATAGGTGAAGACGGGTTTTGAACCCAGGTCTCTGGTACGACACCACAAACTTACCAACTTAGCAAGTTGGCATCTTAGTGGAGAGTGGCCTTACTTTTGCTGCTTTTGTAGTAAGCAACCCAGATCTGGCTATAATTCTCTTTCTTTCTTTCTTTCTTTTTTTCACTATACAAATCAGTGTAGTGGATGAAGTGTTTGCTGGAATTTATATAATTTTTGTTCTGATAACTGTTTTACATTTCAGGTTTTTAATTTCCCAATTAGAGCATACTCAGCCTCTGTTTTGTCTAAAACGTAAAGGGTCTTCACATGACTTGGTATCGAGAAGTAGGGACTGTGTGTGGCATGCCCTTCTTGAGAATGAAGGCTATCAAGATATTATATATACGAGGCATGGTGTGGACAAGTTGGTTTCTTTTCCCTCTTATATATGGGTGATGACTATCTCTAAGCCTTCTTTTTGGCTAATCTTAAATAATACTTTTTGCTAAATTTCTTGTTTATTTTTCACTAGACAAGTTTCTTTAATGTTAAATTCATATTATTTCAAAACCAACAATGATTCTATGTCCACCAAGGAATGGTGAAGGTTTTGAATGGATTTATTATTAATAATAAAAAAATGGTTTTGTCTCTCTCTCAAGAACTCTTTTTCCATGCTCTACTTCTTGTCTCCCTTTTCTTGAATTTCTAGTAATTTTATTATTCTTTATTTTCTATGAAGCCATAGCAAAATATATACTGATTTGCTATTAGTATTTTATTCCCCATATTTTACTTGAGCTGATTGTGATTACAGTGAGAAAGATGTGGAAACCTTGTTGGACTCCAATGATCTTTGTATTGAAAGGGACTTCTTTGAAATGCTACAGCAGACTTCTGCTGTTCTCCAAGTCATCACTTATGTGAAGGTTGTAACCCATATATATGTTCGAAACTTATATTGGATGATTGTTTCATCTTAATGACATAACAATGATTTCAGGTTTTTGCAAGGGTTGCTCCTGAGCAGAAGGAATGATCACTTTCAAAATTGTTGGAAGGATGACACTGATGTGTGGAAATGGAACTAATGATGTTGGGGCTCTAAAGCATGTGATAAATGTATAAACCTCTTTTTCCAAAGTGATGATTTAAGACTTTGTTAGTAGTTTAGCATTTTTAGGAAAATACAGTGCCAACTTGTTAATCTTTCTGCTTAAGTTTCATCATTGGAAGTATATATTGGCTCCATCTACAAGGTTTTGTGTTCTACGCTTATTCTTTTTAAACAGGAATTGCAACTTTCTGCATGTGGATTTCCTTGGGTGTATTGTGCCAAGGAAATAGGTATTTGTTGTTCATATTTTTATGGTTTCATGGTGTATACTAAACCTATTTGAGTAGCTGTGGATTTCTGCATTTTGGATAGAATCAGGGTGTTAGTTAAATAGGGTTAAGGTGTTCTAGTGGGAGTAGGGGAACTATCATTTCTTGGTGGCAAGAACATGCTTCCTTTTATCTAGTTGGTTTCATTCCAACACTAATAATTATTTGATATTACTCTGTTTTCTATGAAAGGATGCTGCATTTTCTTGTTTCTAAATTAAAACTTATTCTAGGACTGAAGAGTGAAGAGGGCTACTCCTTTTGCAACACTCCAAACAATAGAATTTTCCCTTTTTCTTCCCCTGTTTCTACTCTTTCTCCAAACAATTAAGGCCTTCTGCCTTGACACAATAGTCAAAGTGCTTGGCTTGGTCCCCTTCGTGTTTGTTAGATCTGGAATCATTGTTAAATATGTCTGCTTGTGATGTCTGGCATTTTTTCCATTAATTTCTTTTTTCTTATTGTAGTTAGTGGTTATTGCTGGCTTCTCAATCCATTTTTCCAGCCTTAATTTTCATTGCTAATGCATGATTCCAATTTGAGAGGAATATTCTATTTGCACTCTGAGTTATTTGTATTTCAAACAATCAATTTTGATGAAAGAACCTTGAAGAGCAGCACACATACACATATACTTTTTAATGATATTTATTCACCACCATTGAAAAGAATTTAACTGTTTGTTGTACTTGTTCTTTAGAGAGCTCACAAGAGTATATAAGGCATGTTAAGAGGTTGGTAGATACCTCTTTGAGTTAGCATCAGAGGCTCTTGGGCTCAGTTCTAAGCACTTGAAAGACATGGAATGTGTTGAATTGTACGGTTCTCTTACAACTATTAGTCCTCTGTTCCATCTGGGTTATTTGGAATCTCTGGTCTTTTCCATAGTGGTAGTTATAAACTGATTTTATATTATGGTTCGTGCTAGAAAAAGCCTAGAAATTATGAATCCCCTTTGATCTCAAATGTAACACTTGTAATTTTCTGCTATGTTCACACTTCGAAACCAAATAACCCCTTCATATGCTCAGCATCCACCACCGGTTGTCTCTCTGCCTGGCTGCCCAAGGAACAACAAGAGTCAAACTATGTGTGCAACAAAAAGAGCAGAGGGTCTGCTTCATGCATTACAAGTCTTCTAGACGATTTTGGTATGTTGATATTGCTTGTGCACTTGTTTGGGGTTGTTATTTCTTTTCTTGAAAGATGTTGTTGTTCACCGAGTTAGGTATTCAGATTGAAGTTTATCTTTCTAGTCAAATGTAGTGTTTGTTGGCAGATTGTTATGGGAATTGGGTTTATTTTTTTCTTAATTTCCTTTTGGTTTTCTCTATTTTTATATTGATATAGAATAGAGGTTCTACCTCAACAAAAGAGTTGAAATTGTAGTTGTAGACGCAAATTTCGTGCGTAAATTCGTGACACGAAAAATATGTAACAAATTCAATAAATGAATATTTGTAATAAAATGAATGGAACACAACTCTTTAATTTTACACTCTTTTAAAAAAAAAAGTAAAACCTCTAATTCTTTGTCAATGGAATCTAAGGGCCTAACAGCGTGTTTCTTGGATTCAAGTGTTGATGATGCTTGACTGTAGGAGAATTGTTTCTTTTTGTGGATTCGCGCTTGATAAAAAAAGGAGTGAAACACCGTAAATCTTGCTCTCAGGGATGGATTTGTGGCGTGTTTTTGAGATGCAAGAAGTCTTCTTCTCTCTAGCAACGAACTGTGGTTGATGGAAAGATTGAAAATTATGTCTTGAGTCTTCAAGCTTTTGGAGAGCTCTGGGGATGCTTTGGGAGTATTCTTCACTCTAGAGCTTTTTGCCTCAAGTTTTTTTTTTTACCAAAGGTCCCTTCTTTATGTAGCAGGGGGTATTTATAGACTTTGGGTTAGGATCTTGCCAAAACCCTTGATTGGGTGTTGATTGGATGCTCTTACCCCCTTTAATCTAAAAAAGTGATTGCACATTCCTTGTTTGGAGAGAAATGTGATTTATAGAATTATTTGTATTTCATGAGTGGCACAACTTTCCTTTTTTACCCAAGAGAATCTGGATTTGATTTTATTCAAATCTCTCTCATGTAGGTCCCATGCAAGTTACTTGGGCTTGCTAATTGGTCGAAACATGTGGGCTTGGTGGTCTTTTGGGCTATTATTTAAAAACCCAAACTAGGCCCAATGAACTTGTCCATGTATTTGGACCTATCTTATGAGTGTGAGGCTTATACATGAATTTTTAACCTTTTGTTACCTTTGTGAACATTCAAGCCTTTATTTGCAATTTAAATAAATTTTGGGTGTCTACAGTAGTTCATTTGTTTAGTTTTCTTATAAGTTTTCTTATTTGTATTGGTCAACCAGATGGAACCGAAATAGTTTTATTCATGAAGATTTAACCAATATGGTTATTTCCCAATTTTGGGTAAGAAAAGAATGATTTTTTGAGGCATTTGAGTAGATGTAGCTGGGCTGTTTGGGAATCCTGCTGAACTATAATAAGGTTTGATTTGGTGGATCTGAATCAGGAAAGTAGTCTTTGGCAAATAAGAAGGGTCTCCTTTCCACTCCAATGTTTGAGTAAATCTGTACCTATCTCTTGATTCTTGGTTAGTCAAATGATTACTTTTTTTCTCAGCTGTCTGTGTGTGTATAGTTCATTATAAAAGTAATTTTTTGGAAGTTTTATGCATTCTTTGAACTATCCTGTAGTGAATGTGAGTTCTCAAATTACATATTAGAGGATTTATTTCATGAGTAGGTTGCCTCCATCATATAGTGGGTGTTAAATTTATTTCTTGAAATATTATTAAAAATAAGAATAGCCTAGTTTGTGTTCCAATTTTAAGTTCAAACTTCAGCCACTGATGGGTTCAACCAGGTTCAGTTATAGTTCCTTGGGCATTCCTGTATGAATGCTTACAGCAATGTAACGTCTAGGACTGTTTTGAAACCACCTGAAATGATCACATCTTGTTTTGTTTATTTCTTTGTTTTTATATATCTAGCATGTGAATTATAGGCCATGAAATGTACAATGCACCTAGAAGTGGATCCATTTTGATAAATAAGATTGTGGTAGCTGAGTTAAGTCTAATGACCCAGGGTAATTCATGCAATTATTTTTTTGTAATTTGTGGAATGGTGTTTTTTTTTTTTTTAAGTGAATGGGGGTATGTCAGCATGTTCTATAAAAAAAGTAATAAATCTGATCACAGGATTCCACAATATTGAGATGAATGGCTTTCTATGGGGGCAGATTTAATATATAAGTTTAATGCTGCAGGCTTTGGGTATATTGCTGCTCTTCATTGATATATCTCCAAAGAGACTGGAGTTGATTCAAATCATAGTTGCAGGGAAGCTTGGTAAAAGATGGGAAGCTTGCTTCTTACAAAGCTCATTGATGTAGCATGCATGTGAAACAGGTGTAAGAAGAGATCTAAGACAATTACATAAACCAATAAACAAGTATAAACAGGATTCCTATTCTCCAATCAGGCACAAATCAAAATCAGTAAGGAAATTAAGTGAGCAGATCAAAACATCAAGAAGAACCAATTAAAGGTTGAGAAAATCAGGACCGATGCATATATATGTTTATTTACTATTTTGCTAACTTGGGAATAATCAAAACAATCAGTAGAATTTAGACCTAATAGGCACAAAGTATGGTAATCCGAAAGTAATGTCATGCATGCACGATCTACTGTGACAATAAACAACATATTTAATGAGCTTTCCTGGTGGTATAGAAGTATCAGACTAACTTCATAACAGGGCAGAAGCCAGGGCATTCCATAGCATCATCCCACAGTTTGAATGTTGCTAACAGGAATCCTTAGCTCGATCTAATATCCAGTGTGCTTCAATTCAGGAGTGATTAAAAAGGGCAGCTGCAGGGACTGGTGTTCTAGTAATCCACAATAGGCTCTCATAAGAGAACTGGATGCCAGAAGAGTGATATACTAATATGGATCATACTGTCCAAATCCCGTAGTGTCAGGCTCCTGAAGATGTGTCTTCAACAAGGAATTCTGTATTTGTTCATTATGATGCCATCATCTTCTCAAAGTACTGTTCATCTTCGTGAACCACCTCCTTCGCAGAGCTGTGATTTCATGTGAAGCATGTTCATTGCGAGTCATCTGTCATCGTGATACATAGTGAGCCACTTGCCATTGCAGTGTCCAATTTTTGCCTTTGTTCTGCAATGCACTGTCCATCTTCGTAATGTGGGTAAATTTGTAATTATATTAAATTCCTTTCAACAGTAGTCGCTACTCAGGACGTGACCAATGCTTGACAAAGGGTACATTGTAATAAATACTATTTATTTACTGTGCATTTACTGTACTACCTTCCTTTGACCCATATGTATTAACCTAAACACATTTGTTTGGCCACATTTCATGCACTGATTAGTAGTGGTGTGATATCTATCCATTCAGATTAGAGATGATTCAAAATTGTATTGAATGAAATATATGGGTTATAGGTGGGTGTTATTGTAAATGCACAATAACTATGTACATGTGTATTTATTAATACACCCTTTGTCAAATACTATTACTTTCTTGGTAGAAATTAGCATGTTACCTGTCTATTTAGACTAGAAATGATGTGAACCCTTCATCCATCAACTTGTAATAAATAGTTTCCATTTGAAAATCTCATTTAGATTTTCCATTTCGTCCCCTTCTCTTATTCAAATCTAACAATAATGTTTTTCCACGATTGTTCATAAGATCGATCAAAATTATAACCCCTTATTAGAGAGCTATCGGATTTAGATCTTTGATTCTCCTTGGTTTTTAATTTGTTTTTCGTGTCCTATCTAATAAGTTTTGGCATAGATTTATATTGCAATTCCGTATTAGACAAGGGAACCAACTAGACTTCTATTAATGAAGAGAAGCAATAAAATGTTCTATCCACGATTTTGGTGTCTATGACCGTAGGGATGGCACGGAAGAAAATATACAAGAATTTGGGCAAATTAAAAGAAATTTCAAATTTTTACCAATTTTTGCCACGTTTCATCTCCATGGTCTTGGATACCAAATCTTAGATAGAACATCAATACAAACAATTATTCTTTAAAAAAAAAAAAACCAAACCAAAAGCAAAAACAAATAAAAGAGAAAGAAAAGATTATATGTACATGATTAGGAGAAACCTCAATTTAGAGGAGAAAATATATATATTTTAATTATATTATTAAAATCAAGCAACATTTAAGCAAGGAAGAAGAAGAATGATTGTATGTTTTGACACAGACATTGCAGGGGTGCTATTGATTAACACATGATGTGTATGTTTTTTACAATCAACTTTTCAATTGAACACTTTTTTGAATGATTTTACCCCCAACACAACACGTGTCAGCTTATAATTCATCATAGATGTTACAAAGATTTTTTCATTAAAGAACATTTACTAGGTTTTTTTATTTAAAGCTTCAATCTCTTCTATATTTTTAATAATCTTTTTTGTTAATACATTTCCTCTCTTCTACCAAATAAAAAAGAAAAATTCAATATATAATCATAAGTTTTTATAAAGTTGTTTTTAACCACTTGAGTAATTTGGTTAACGTGTTCAGATTTGTTACTCTAACCTATCAGATTTTTTTATTTTAATGTTTTCAAAAGCCTTTATAGACATGCCATTGATAGACATGTACACATGATGTTCTTTTGAATTTGGTGCCTATTTTTTTTACACCTAAACACTTTTTCGAACCCCCAAACATATGTCAGCTTATAATTCACCATAAACACTACAAACACTTTTGTCATCATAGACTATTTTCTTGTTTTTGTTTGTTTGTTTGTTTGTTTTTGGAATTTGAGGGGGTGGGGGTGGGAACTGCCCCGTTGCCCCTACAGAGGCTTTGTCATGACAGAACAATATTTTTTTCCTTATATTGTATTTTCTTTTAAAGAATTTGAGTCCCTTGCCACTACGTCGCTCCACCACTGTTGTAAGAAAGCCGAAACCCAACAGATACATTTGAAGAACTTGTATGGTAGACGGCCTGATAAGATTTTTGAACACAAGCATGAAGAATGAGAAATGATTCTCTTGCTGAGAGAATGTTGTTAAACAAAATATTAAACCATTTCTACTAGTACAATGACTAAATTGAAGAAAGACTTTTGGCTCACTCACAAAATTTATAACCAAGTTCAAGAAAACTAAGGTGGGAAACAAAATCCTAGTTACAAAATCCAAACCAAGGGTCTTTACTAACAAATAATCTTGGATTCCACACACCAATTTCCAAACCAGATGGAGGCATCAAATATATCGAAGCAGCCAACCTGAACAGTTCTAGTAGCTTTTTTTCCACCACATTAGGCTGTTGACATGCATCTGGCACTTGTGACCCTCAGTTAACGTTATATGCAATAACCTTGTCTGCAGTCTGATTATTGATTATGACATAAGCATTGATTGTTGTGATCATCGACGATGCTACGGTGTGGAAGACAACTCTAAGCGTGGTCATCGATGATAGTGTTGTTTCACCCACAAGCTCCAAGCATTGATTGTTGTGGTCATCGATGATAGAGTGTTGTTTCACCCACAAGTTCTAATAATTGATTGTTGTGGTCATCGACGATGCTACGGCTTGGAAGACAACTCTTCCAGCACTTCTCCACAGTCACATCCTCAGAGAACATGAACTTTGAGCCATTTTCGTCAACAAAGAAGCCATGTCAATGCAAACTCAATTTTGATCGAAATAGCTGTAACAATAGTAATAATATATACAGTTGAATTCGAAGTCCTTAACCCTTTTCCATGTATTAGAACCCAAGGACAGTTTCTTGTTTCCAAGAAGCCTCCGCTTAAATCTGCAAACGAGCGTACAACTTTATATTCCTTAGATGAAGGAATGAATGTGAATCCACAACCCAGAAAATGGCTTTTTGAAGCAAGAGGAAGAGTCTAGGTTTGAATGTTTATCAACAATAAAAAAAAAAAACCCATTGCAAATAGCCGTAATCCATGCCTAGCAACAATAATCTATCAATCGGGTATTATACTTGCTTCCACATCGGATGATGTGGGTGTCTACGAACACAGGGTTGTGAATTAGGTTCAGCCATGGCTTGCATACATACCTTAATCAGGAGTTGTAAATCAACTTGAACCATGGCTTAGACACATACCTAAATCATAAAATGAGTCGGCATAAGTTGGGATCGAACAAGAGACTGCATTTTGAAGCATAAGACAAATCTGTTTTAAGTCCAAATGAACAAGCACACTTCATCTTCCCCAAACGAATTAGGAAGTGACTCACAAGAAAGTAAAAAGAACTTTTAGATAAAAACCAATCAACTGAAAGATTAAAGATGTTGACATAAAAAGAACTAATTGTGTTCATGACTGGAAGACAGAACTTAAAAAGATGAACCAGAGTGAAACCCCCAAAAGAAACCATGAAACGAGCAAAACCCAGAAAAGAGATAGATGAAGAGATGGGAGAGAAAGGAAGAAATTACAGCTATTTATTGACGACTGGGAGAGAAAGGAAGAGATTCTTTCTTCGTGGAGCTGACTTGAAAAGTTTTAATACTAAGGCTTTATGAGGATGACGAGAGAACTAAAAATTAATTTCCTATTTTACCACAGCATTGATTCTGCGGATATCCAATGTGTTGGCTTGCTGTTTCCAAGAGATTTTTCAAGATAACTACGCACATGCTTACTCAACTATTACAAGTGTTTTTTGTTGGAAGGGTGGTTAGACTTAAAAGGAATGTTTAGATTCACCCAATTTGATAATTTTAAAAAAAATAAAATTGATAAGTACATTCACCGGACAAATTCATGTGCTAGGACAGGATCCACCATTTAATGGATAGAATGAACTGACGACGGATTTTGTGTTGGAAGATCCAAAATAAATCGATAATCTTAATGATCTAATCGAGTTTTAAGAGTATAAATTGTCAAAATTAAAGTTCTCCTATACTGCGCAATGCTACAAAGATTGGTGTCATGAGAAGGCCTCTTCCAAAAGGAGAATGATTGTCTGTTTTGACACAGACCTCTTTAAGCTTGCCATTGATTGATTGAGCATGTATCTTGACCGCCTCTTTTAAGACACATGCTCAATTGCTCATACGGGAGTTGGACCAACCATTGTGCATAAGCAATGGACCGATGAGGTAGATCATGGAACAAAGACCAGATGAGAAAGCGATAATCATAACCATCTGATTGATCGATCATTCTAATTAATTTCTAACCGAAAAAAAAACATTAATTTCATACGGTCATGTTCATAAATATGAATTGCCCAATCATTTTTAGTAAATGTGGTAAACCTAGAAATTTCTCTTGATTATAATTTTCTAATGCGACCGAACACTCTTAACTTATGTTACACATGAAATGTTCCAATCTGCTCATAGAATTAGAGTGGGGTGGATAGTCTAAGCATATCATTAAAATTTGATAAAAAGGGTCATTAAATAGTTATATAACCAACAATGCTTTATGATGCATATTGTTCAAAAACCTAGAAACAATAAACACAGTGAAAGATCGTAGCAAAAATAAGGCTGTAAAGATGGATAAGTGGGAAGATCAGAAAATATTGAATAGAAAATGGATGCATTTGTATGAACATAAAGTTAATGTAGTGAAGAGAGACAGGAGCACTTATAATTTAACAAAAGATATGGCCCTGTATAGGTGGAATGACTAGGCGGGGTTTTCGTAGTAGCGGACGTCATGTGGTTGGGTTAAGGCCTTTCTGAATTGGGCTTGGATTATATGCAAACGAATCTTATGAGAACCATGAAAACGGCACCAGAGGGGCTGACGCATTAGTACCAAAAAGTGATTTACACTTTTTGGGGTGCACTTATAACTTTTCGGAGCTGATGTGTCCACACCCTGATGCCGTTTTCACAGTTCTCACAAGATTCGTTCTCACCTAATTTTTAGTGTTCTGAATTAAATTGAGTAGATTCTCTAACCCCATAAAGGCTGTGCAGCTGCAGGTTTCAAGTTGTTCTGAGGTGATTAAACGAAAATGATATTGTAAGGGAACATGGTACTAACCACAAGCTAATCTTTTCCACCTTTCCTTATTCCCCATTTATAAAGTGAGACAACTGAACCAGTAATCCTTGATTTGCATACTATACACTTCTCCCAAATATCCCTTGAAGCGCTACTATTGTTGTGTTTCATATTAAAATATTTTGTTTAATTTTTAAATTGTTTGATTTAAGAAAGTGACATTTCATACACTTATATATGAAGCTTAAAATAGAAGGGTTTTGAATGCTAGACCTATTTGATTAAAAATTGTAGTCAAGAATTGTATTTTTTTTTTTTCTTAAAATTTTAGTCCCACTTTGCTAAAGGAGAAACTGTTACCAAGTTATAAATAAGTTGTCTCTTTCCCTTGTGTCTATTTGGAACCACTTAGAAGTTTGGTGATCTAGCAAGGTGTTTCACGAACCATGTGTACACGTGCCTGTGTAAGGTGATGCAACATGTGGAGCTATCCCCCTATAGTTTTCATGGATAAGTTTGAAAAAAGAAAAGATAAATAAAGGAAAGAAGTAATATGAGTAGGTAGAGATTTTTCTTCCCTTATTGCTTCAGGAGTCCTTTAGGAGGAAATCTCTTTTATTTAGGAGGTGCAGTTTTAGTGGGAAATATATCTCTTAATTGAGAGATCAAGATATATTATTCTCTAATAATTTACTTGTGGGATTTCCTCCATTGAAGGAGAATGAAGTAGTCATTATTTTTTTAAAAACATAAATCAGAAAAAGATTAGCAAAAAAAATTGAATGATTGGAACCTATTAGAGAATTTTCTTCAAATTCATAATTAAAAAGGTTGAGACATCTTGTGTAAGTACATGTATGTTGTGATCATGTACTTGGTCTTACAAAGGTTGTATTTGTAAATTTATAAATTATGTAAGCTCAAGTCAAAGAGGAAAAAACTTCAAGTCAAAAAACACAGAAGACCACAAGTATCAAGAGACAAGCTTCATTGAAGAACTCAATATATTATAAGTTCAAGTACAAAGTCAACTCAAGAAGCCAATAATGAATTCCAAAGGTAAACTCAAAGGGTAAAGATTGGTAAGTGGGTGTTCAGGTATGAACTTGACCATAGGTGGACCTAGAATGGCCTAGACATGAGTTTCCCAAACCTTGAGGAAGTCCCACAATGATTGGACCATTGAAGGATTAAAATTGGTCTAAAATAAATTTAAAATGACAATAACTTTTTATTTCGATGTCTGCTCAGGGCTTGTAAGTACTCAAATTTATTGGCTTAACGAAATCTATTAAAAAAATGGTCTGTGGAACCCTGGAATTTTAGGATCAATCTTAGAATGCAAAAACCCTGGTTTTCGTTCAGAAACACTCAAGATCGATTCAAAGTGATCCAAGATCAATCCCAATGCTTGAAAAGTGAAAAAGATATATGAAAACCTTTTTTTAAATGACTAATCTTCTTACCTTTAGAAAAGAGATGTCATGGGGTTTTCAAAATGTGGATTCTCCACTCTATAAATAGAGGATTAAACCCCATTGGTTTGCACATCTTGAAAGCTTGAATTCATATTTAAATCATTACGAAAAATAAGCCAATTTTGTGAGCCATTGAGTGAGAGAGTTAAACTTATCTTGGCCTTTGACCTTGGACATATTTCTTCTTAAAGTCTTAGTTAAAATTTTAGGAAGCTTTAAAGAGAAACCCACATAACTATACCTTGTCTTTCCAACAAAAAGGGTGGGTTTTTATAGTCAAATTAGCTTACAATCGGAGATAACCCATAAAAGAATCAATTTCATCATTTCAGTTGAAGTTCATAGCCTTCGTCAGAGCTATCGGAAGCAGATTCTTGTAACATTTGCTAGAGCCAAGTGCAGATCATCATCCATTGGACATAACACACTCATTGGAACCACTGGAAACATGCTTACAAGGCAATGGACTCTCTTGAACTTGTAAGTAATTTTCAGGTTTTATTAATTCTACTTATAATAGTTTAGAACAACTATTCATAAAGAATTAAAGAGGCTTGGAGGTGAGCTAGTTTGAAAGTAGATGTAAGCTCGGAGTGCCAAACTACTATAAACAACGGTGTTCAATTATGTGGTTACTTTGCTTATCTTTCATACTCTTTAGTTTGCATGGTTGCATTTATTTATTGATCAATATTTCTCATTGAAAGTGACTTTAATGAATCAAGTGAAACCTTAAGTAAAATTATCTTTAGGGTATCTATCAATCATGCTCCCGCTCTGCTATAGGTAACATTATAGTGTATGATGGAGCTCCATAGTCTATGATAGGACCATAATGAGGATTTAAATATTATGCAACTTAAAGAAAAATTGAACTTGGTTTTAAATAATTTTAAAAAGAGTTAGCTTTATCCTATTCACCCCCTCTAGGATCATTTGGGAATTGGTTCTTGGAATTTCATCCACCACCTCCTTGTTCTTCAGAGCAGAGTCCTTGGCAATGACCACCCTATCTTCAGTCCTCATCCAAGGCTACCACCCTGGAGGATCTGCATTAGAACCAAAATTGTGCAAAGAAAAAGTAGAAGACGAGTTAGAAGTAGACATTCTCACGACCTCAGGAAGTCAAGAACTCGGAAGGTAAGAATAGTGAGCAACCTTGAATGAAAAGGAAATTTATAATCTCAAACCGAGGAAACTTAAAGAAACACATAACTACTGAATCACCCATCCAAATTGCTCGAAGCACATTGAAAATCATTGAAAATTCAAATGAAGGACATTATCATTGATGCATTTCACTCACATTTGTAGTATAACTGGTAGACATTCCTTATGTTAAGAATGATAAACAAAAATGTCTTTTAATACCGGAGTCCAAGGGAGAACCAAACAAATCGTGTTAGACTTAGGTCTTGTCAAAAGATCTTTTTCTACCAACTATCGTCACTGCACATCCATCAATCATGAAAGAAGCAAAAAGAACATCTAATGCAGGAACAGTTTTCCATTCCTCATCATCTTGAGCAATGAGGAATTGAGGGACAACTGTAGAGGATATAAAACATCCACCAATCAGAAACCACCATGTGGCACCATTAAACCAGTTCAATCTATAGTTCGGTTTGGCATAACCCAAACCAAACAACCTTGGTTCAAGCACCAATCCAAGGTCAAACCAACTTCAATGACATCCACATACGATCAGAAGTGTCTAAACATGTCAATCACATGCAAAAGCAGAGCTTGACACGTTGAACTACATGATCTATATGCAAACAATCATTCAAAACTTATCTTTTCAAGTTAAAGATCCTAATCCAAAAAGACTCACTCCAAAAGCTCGTCTACAAGACATATCTAAACTAATTGGTCTACTCAAAGGGAAGTCCATTGGATACAATCCTAACTCTCCACGATTCTCTCAAACAGGCGAATCCACTCTCACAAAACAGAGAATGGATACTCGTTAAATTCTATAAAAAAAAGCAGGACCTACGTCCTCAAGTACGTTCTCTAAACATCAAAAACTCTCCTATCTCAAAAAAAAAAAAAAAAAAAACTGCTAACTTGACTGTAAGAATCATTGACAGGAATCACCCCGTAGAGCTTGAATCAGCGAAAAAATGATCCACATTTAATCTTGGTTCACCCATCGATAAGGATAAACCAGAAACCACCTTATTTGATTGTGTGGGGAATTTCACCCCCACAAATCACTTGTACTTTTTATTTTAATTTTTCTTCAATAAACAAGGTTTCAAAAAATTTCACTTTCAAACAAATAGAAAAGAAAACTGTGGAGGTGAAACTTGCCACATAAAAAACAGAAGATCCACATGCAAACATTGGAGTAGAATCCACATAATAATACCCATTCCCACCTTCTGTGGTACTAACGTTATTTCCCTCCCCTGTTGCCATTCCAAAAATTAAGAATCAAAACTCCAAAGAGAAAAACTATTTTATCCGTGTTTGTGGTCGGCAGTGGCGGCCATAGCGTCCTAAACAAGGTCGAAGTAACGACTTCCTATATGCACCCAGGATATTCTTTGCCCATGGCTTTGCTGCAGCCGTGTTGTGTTGCAATCACCAAGGTTGGAGCTTTGATTTGGCTTGAACACTTCCCTTGAACGAATAGGTGCGAATGGTGTCAGGGGTGGCCACATCAGTGTCAAAAAAAGTGACTTACACTTTTTGGGGGTGCTTATCACTTTTTGGTGCGATGTGTCAGCCCGACTCCATTTGCACCGGACTGTTTGTACAAACCTAATTCTTTGCGTCAAGGTTGACACGTCTATTTATATTTTAGACATCATTTTAGAATTTTGAAGCCGTAGTCTTTTTCAGATGCTCTTAAGTTTTAACCTTGGAAACCACTGCATTTGAATTGGACCCTTATTCTCCAATACGTCAGGCTTTTTAACGGTGCTGATTTGGTGTGCCCCTTAATGAACACCCAAGGTCCAACCATATACAGGGTGGTCACATGGCATTGAAAAAATAATCTACACTTTTTTTTGGAGTGGGGATTTTCACTTTTTGATGCTATGTGTTGGCCTCTTCGTTAAGGCTACATACCAAATCTTTGGAGGGTTTTTAACCATTCACATTGTACGTGCCCCTCAAGGAATGCCTAAGGTCCGCCCGTATGCAAGGGCAGACATGTAGCATTCGAAAAGTGATTTGCACTTTTCGGAGGGGGTGATTTTCACTTTTAAGTGCGACATGTCGGCTCCTGCATGCGGCCAACCCCAAGCCTTTGCTAAGGGACACACCAAATCCTGGGGGCACATAGTGTTGTCATTGGTGAGTTAGGATCTTCTCCTATGAGCAGGACAATTCCAGAAAAAACATATGGGCAAAAAAGTGACAAAACCCCTTTCTAGGATACGTGCACGTCTGAGACTGTCGCATGACTGTCCTAATTATTGGATACCATCCTTTTGGTGATTTTGACCCATTCTTATTGCGGAAAAGATTATATACAGAAATCTGCTTTTCCTGATGTATTAGGATGGCATTAGGGGGTGGACACATCAGTGCTG
>JAOXJP010283247.1:0-19338 GCA_025762735.1 Platanus orientalis | reverse complement strand
GGTGTTTGGTCTGTACACTCAGAACACCCCGGTAGAAAGAAAAAAAAATACTTACCTCAACTTCTTCTTGCTCCCAATCGCATCCGGAATACTCTATGACTTGATTTTTTTGTCTCTAATGCTAATAACTTGTAAACAAAGAACAAATAGAGAAAGAAAAAAACTGGAGAAAGGGAAGGAGAACGTAGAAGAAGATGAGAGGAAGAAGAGAAGGTGTGGGTTTTGGAGGGAATGAGTGAGGTGTGATTAGAAACTTTATTAGGTTTTTTTGTTTTTTTTTTTTTAATGTTAACATGGGTATGAAGGTCATTTTATATTAGGGTATTTTGGAGAAACAAAAAAACGATTTAAGTGAGGTAAGTTCAGAAAAACTTGAGGTGTAAATAGCACACCCCTTAAAATTACTATCTTTGTTCTGGTCAGGGTTCATGTGTAGGGTTCAACTTTTATATTCCCCTTTCACGTTTCTTAATTTATTCATTTTTTCTTATTTCTCACACCAAGCAAAGTGTATGGTTGATGTAATTGAGAAGACACCAAATCAAACCCATTCAATTTGGAGAATTGTGTGAAAGTCATAATTACGTGTGTGAACTCATGTTTTTGAAGAAAATGATGGTAGCAATCTGGAATGGGGCCACATCTGGACTAATGGAAAAATTCTAGGTCTGACTTCTTATGAGAACAGATCACGAACGGATCAAGTGAGTACCCATGGACATGGGGTGACACGTCATTAGGGTAACAAGGACAGCATACCTGAAAAATAGCAAGGCTTTTCTACGCTCGGCGTAGAAAATGCCAAGGTCAAGGGGCGGCCACATCAGCGTTAGAAGTGATTTACACTCACCCTCAAAAAGTGAAAATCACTTTCGGCACTGATGTTTTGGCATGTTTGACCGTTGGCGGAGGTTAGGGGTCGGTGTATAAAATCCAAGCCGGAAAAAAAGGTATTTTGGTGGTTTAAATGGTATTCCATGTGTTTTACTTCAAAAAAAAATAATGGTGTTCCATGTGTAATTATTAGTATACCCCTGACTATGTCAGATAAAGTGCCTGGAATAGCTGTTTGACATGACCTACCTTTTCATCACCGTTGCATTGGCCCCCTCTGTGACACTCGGGAGCCGAGACAGAGGAGGGGAATCAATTCACTTTTTGGGTGTGAAGTGACAACTCCAAAAGTGAATTGATTCCTCCCCTCTGCCTCGGCCCTCGTGCGTCACAAAGGGGGGCGTGGTAGAGGATATCAGGCCATTGCATTGGGTCTAAAAGATATAGTTGTTGGAGACGTTTCGAAGGTTTTCTCCTATCTTCAAACTGATGTGGCAAATTAACCATGCTTTTTAACATGTATTATTCAGGATTGTAAGGTTTTAGCAGAGAATTGAATGAGATTTACTATCAATGGGTGAAGAGATTGGTTAATCAGTTTATTCATGTGCTGGCTAACTTGGGTTTAGGCATATTCCTCTTCTTTTTGGTCCTCCAAGCCCCGTGTATGCCTGTGGGACGGAGTGGTCGTACGGAAAACAAACCTGCCAAGCTACGCCTATATTTGGCATAAGACTTTAGATTAGTAGATTGGTCGGTACAACCATTTGTGGGATTAGGTATCGAAATCGGTTTTTCTTGATGTATTAGAATGACATCAGGGGACTGACGCATCAGTGCCAACTTACACTTTTTGGGGGGTGCTTATCACTTTTCAGCACTGATGTATCCACCCCCTGATGCCATTCTAATACATGAGGAAAAACTGATTTACGTACCTAATCTATTCCGGAAAATTTTCGATGGCAATGTCAATGGCCATCATTTTTTTGTTTTTTTTTTGTATGAAATTCTGCATTCATTAAGAGCCCGAGGTCTCCGAAGGGAAAAACCATTGAATATAACCAAACTCATTAACTACCCCCAGGATTCTCTCCAGAATGTTAAAGTTCAGATATCATTTAGAAGATTTCAATGGTTGCCATGTGGCAAAATAATAAACAAAATTGAAAATGTTGCAGTTTAGTTTGTTGAGTTTTTTAGATATGTATTGATAACCAAAATCTTCTGAACTTTAAAAATCTGGAGAGAATCTCAAGCAAATAAACTAAGAAAAGTCAAAGATTTTCTTTAGTTCAAACACCTCATGCTTTTAAAAGAATCATCCAAAGATCTTTGGGTATCAAACAAGTTAATCATACAGGAATTTATCTTGCCTTCCTGTCTTCAATTGAAAAAATACAAAATGTTGTCCTTTACTTTCATTGAGAAAAGGCCCAGAAATAGAGTTCAAGGATGGAATGACAAGTTTCTTTCCCTACCTTGAGAAGGTCTTCCTTGAATCAGTTATTGTGAAAATTTTGGTGGGTAAATAGTGAATTGGATAAGAAAATGAATTGGATAAATTGGGATAATCTCAAGGTGTGCAAAAGAGGGGGTATGGGCTTTAGGGATCTAAACAAATTTAATTTGGCTCTACTAGCCAAACAAGCTTAGAGAATGTTGCAAAATCTAGATGTTTTATGGATTAAACTTTTCAAGTCCTTTTACTTCTCTAAAACCTCTTTTCTTGAGTCCAAATTCAAACACAATAGCTTTTGGGCTTGGAAGAGCATTTTCTAGTGAAAAGAGTTATTGGTGTAGACACCAAAAATTTGCACAAATTGCAAATAAGGGTTTACACCCTCACAATATACTCAAAAGTCATATATGGGCCTCACACTCATAAAGTAAGCCTGAATACATGGATAAGTCCATTTGGGCTTGGTCTGGGTTTTTAAACAACCCATAAGACCACCAAACCCACTTGTGTTAGTCCATTAGCTACCCCAAAAACCCAGCTTGTATGAGTCCCACAAGAAAGAGATTTTAATAAAATCAAATCTATATTTTTTTGGGTAAAGAAGGAAAGTTATGTCACTCATAAAATATAAATAATTCCATAAATTGCACTTCTCTCCAAACAAGAAATGTGCAACCACTCTTGTAGACTAAAAGGAGTAAGAACATCTAATCAAGGGTTTGGGCAAAATTCTAATCCCAAGTTTATAAATACTACCCTCCTACATAAAGAAGGGACCTTTGGCAAAAGATTTGAAGCAAAAAGCTCTAGAGAGAAGAAAACTCCCAAAACATCTCTAGAGCTCTCCAAAGGCTTGAAAACTCAAGACATACTTTCCAGTGTCTCAATCAACAATAGTTCGTTTCTAGAGAGAAAAAGAATTCTTGTATCTCAGAGATACGCCACAAATTCGGCCCTGAGAGCAAGATTCACAGTGTTTCTCTCCTTTTTGGATAAAGCGCGAAGCCCCAAAGAGAAGCAATTCTCTTACAGTCAAACATCATCAACACTTAAATTCAAGAAAAACGCTGTCAGGCCCTTGGGTTCCATCAACAAAGAATCAAAGGTTTTACTCTTTTTGTAAAAGAGTGTAAAATCAAAGAGATTGTACCCATTATTTATTAAAAATATTCATTTATTGAATTTGTTACATTTATTTCGTGTTGCGGATTTACACACGAAATTTGTGTCTACAATTGGCTAAGGGACTTGTTTGGAAGGTGGATATTGGAAATGATATAAATATATGGAAGGACCCCTCTTCTCTTAATTTCCATGTTATATCACCTAAACCCATTGATTCCCCCTTAAGCTCTATTAACCAACTCATTGATCCTCTCTCCAAGTCGTGGGACTCTTCCATCATTAGGAATAAATTTTGTTAGGATGATGTGAATAGAATCAATAGAATTGCTATCACCCTTTCTAATGTGAAAGATAAGTTATTATGTGCAAATGATAAAAAAAAAAAGGTAAATATATTGTTAAATTGGCTTTTTTTTGCGATTTTCCCTTCCAGCCCAAATCTCAAACCATCAACTCAAATCCATTGGAACAAAATTTGGGGACTTAATGTTGCCCCAAAATTAAAGCACTTCATTTAATGTGCAAACAAAGAGGCTTGCTTGTTAAAGAAAACCTCATAAAAAAAAAAAGTCATTGTTGATCCCCTATGCCCTTTGTATAAAGAGGAAAGGGAGACTATCATTCATTGTATTGTAAAGTGTAAAGTGGTTGGTCCGGTTTGGTTTTCTTCTCCATTAACACTTAAAAATCTTAATGAAATTATAACTTCTTTCTCGGAATGGATAACATTCTGGTGTGATATGAAAACTCCCCCAAAGCATAATAGGAATGAAATTCTTAGAATAATTGCTAACTTCACTTTAAACATATGGAAAAAAAGAAACAAAATTGTATTTGATAAAACCATTAAATGTTTTAATGTTGTTTCTACATCTTTCAGAATGGTCAATAAGAGAAATGAGAAAAAGGCTCATTTTTTGGAATCAGGTGGATCAATAACTCATGTGATATGAACTCCCCCAAAGGAACCTTTTTGTAAAATTAATTTTGATGGAGCCTTTACTAACTTAAACTCTAAGGTTGGTTTGGGAGCAATGGTGAAGGATTATGTTAGAGATCTTCTTTTGGTAGTTTTTGCTAGTGAGGTGGCTTCAAACCCTTTGGCTACTGAATGTATGGTAGCCTGTATAGCATTAAGATTTACCCTTTCTCTGGGGCTCAAAAAGGTGGTGGTGGAGAGTGACTCTCTCGAGGTCATCTCCTTCCTTAGGGACGGTCAGAGGGAGTATCTGTGGATGTGCTCCAATTTGATTTATGATTGTAAAACCTTATTAGGCTCTTTTGAGTCTTTCTCTATAGAACATGTTAATCATGTGTCGAACAAGGTTGCCCATGTTTTCGCTAAGCATGGGGTAGGCTTCGAGTTGTTTAGAGTCATGGACTTCTAATCCATCAAGTTGGGTTAAAAAAAAAAAAAAAAACCTCTCTCCACATATATATATCGAACGCACCATGGACTTTCATCACATTAACTACCTTTAAAGTTTCTGATTCCAAAACAAATGTCAGGCATTGATCTATATATATATATATACTAATGAACCTGCCAATCTATGTATCACTACTCTAATTGAGACGGCAATGTAGTTGATTATGGCCTATGCTTGGTAAAGGAACTTAGTTAGTACATCAGCAAAATAAGACATTCTTAAATGACAATAACCCTCTGAGCAATCTGACAATTTCTAATGCCAATTTGTAGGGTTTGTTACCACCCAAAAATGGCAAAACATGTGGTAGACGATGATAAGAGAAGTGGTTAGAAAAATAGTTTTTAGTAGTTGAGTCAGCATAAGAGTGGGGTCCATGACTTGAAAACTGCTTGAAACTAAACTGACAGTTATTATTTAAATTTTTAAAGGAAGAAGTAGAACATGACCCACTACTTCAAGGAGAAATGGCTCACAACTGTCACAAAATCATCTATAAAAAGAAAAATGTGGGCAAGATGAGAAGGGCCCTCTCCATCACACAAACACACACATAAACCATATTAACTACATTGCATCTTATCTATTGTAGATTTTTAGTTCAGTTTGTTCTTCAAAAACTACTCGTAGATTCATTTACTTTCCTTAGGTTGATCACTGCTTCTAGTTCTCTTAGCTTGTTGTTGTAGTTGTTGCTCTGCAATTCTTCATAGCAATATGATTGTTAAACTTTCTATAAGTTTAGATTCATGAATATTGATTTCATTTTTATTGCGCATTTGTCATATTCTATAATCATTATTTTTGTTCTTCTATGCTATTTAGCATTTTAAGTCCTTAATTGTCAAGGTGGAAAGAACCCATTTGAGGGCGGAACCCTGACCCTCTTAATCTCCTGATTCATCTTGATTGGTGGCTAACTAGATGACCAAAGATGAGATCTTCTAGTCCTCCTATGGTCTGACTTGGCACCTAGGATCTAAGGTGAAAATGAATCTTTTCTTCACATGGCACTGGCACAGCCACACAACCATTTTCCCTCCAACACCTTCTTTGGCACGCTCGGTGAGACACTATATATGCTACCGAGGAGACAAAATGTGGTTGTCGATGACAATATAGAGCGTTCACAAAACAATGATGCTGATAAGGTATCTCATGAGACAACCTCTTCATCACATCAGGTGAACCTAAAATCTACAACTGATGCCATCATTGGCATTAACAGCAACAACCAAGAGATCATAGCTATTTTTGCTGAGGGACTACAAACCCAAAGAGAAATGGTTGAGAGCTTGAGAAAATTGAAGGATGGTACAAGGCTTCAAAATAAGGCCATTAATTGCATCCTAAATACTCTAGGTGAGAGAAAGGGAAACTAGAATAGCAGGACACCTACCCTAAAGAGAGATATTGGCTCAAGGCCATTCTTCGTTAGAAGAAATGATCTATATGACAATGGCAATGGCAATGAAATAAGCCAACTAGAGCCAAGGCCAAACGACCCATAGGATTGTAATACCAAATGGTTTATGTCTAATAATTAAAAACATGTGCCTCCTCCTAAGGGACTCAGGGGACAACCACTAAATCCACCACTAGGGAGATAGGTCCCTCATTGTTGGCTAATTGAGCAAGAGTCCTATAGCCCCCAATTAGTCCAATAATATGGCCACCAATTCCTAGGGCCAATAGGGAATGATAGATCCCTTTGGCGAAGACGTAGTTATTAACCTGATCCCTAAACATGGGGGCAAAACCTACTTAGGAGGATGGCTAGGCCTATGTATAGGAAGCCATACTCAAATTGGGTCAACTGATTTTATGAGTTCCCAATGGTATATAGAATTCCTAAATTCTCCTTATTTTCTAGGGAGCTTGACCAATCAACTATTGAACACATTAGTTGCTTCACTATTCAATGTGGAGAATCTTTAGTCAATTTTTTAAAACTAAGGCCCTTTGGTGATTCATTGACCTGCACTGCTTTCTCCTGTCACATCAATTTACCTCCTAATTCTATCAATTCATGACAAGAACTGAAAGAATGTTTCCTCATTCAATTTTTAGAACCTGACCAGAGGTTACCATGGCTGACTTGTCTCGGCTAAGGCAACTACCAGGGGGAACAATGGAGAGATACATTTCAAGGTTCAAACAGGTGAGGAACAGATTCCCAATCTTACTACTAGAACATGGATTCATGAAACTAACAATGAATATCCTCAAAATATAATTATGGAAGAAGTTTAAAGGCAAGGAGTTTGTGAATCTACTAAATTTGTTTGTCAGGGAGACTAGGTATGAACAACTTCTTATAGAAAAGTTTCATAGGCATAAATCACCTGTCGTGACTTACTTTATCGATCCAAATTATGAAATAGATGTGGTTGAGGTTATAACAAAGAACCACGTGTATGGCCATTGTTACAAAGGAAAGGGGATAATGTTAAGTATGTTAATATTGTCAATTTCATGCCAAAGTTAGATTGTTTATATAGGCTATGGTTCATGTATGTTAAGAATCTATAAAGTGTCAAAGAATGAGAACCAAGTTCAAGTGACATTGAAGGAAGAAGTTCCACAAGCTGCTCAAGATGTACTCGAACAAGTGAGGAACTTCAGAGTGGCTAATGCATCAATCATAATGTACTAAATAGGTAAAAATATCACAAAAAATTGTTGGGTGCTCAAAACTCCTCTAAATGGACCAAGGTTGACCATAGGATGAAAAATGGACTAATTATGACCCTAGGAAGTGCCTCAAATTGAAACATGTTTGTAAAAGTCATAAAATAGTTAAATAACATAGTTTTATGAACCTGGTACGTAGTGTTTTAGTGCTCGAATATGCTCAATCTGAAAACCAAAATGTTTCCAGATTTGAGTGCTCGAATAGCTTGGTTCGAGCACTCGAATGCTCTAGAATTGGAAACTCCAATCATTACAAAAAATTGCATCTTTGGCGACCCCTCTTGGCGACACAAATAAGATTTAGTTGCTGAAAGCCACCAATTAGTAACGAAAGCTAGACTACGTCACCCAAAGTGGCATGTTTTGGCAATGTAATTAATTGTTTCGTTGTGGAAGATCAAATATTCATTGGCGACGCTATGATTTGCATCGTGAAAAGTGTATGCTTAATGGCAATGTGGCATTCTGCATCACCGAAAGTAAAAAATTCATTGGCAACATTATGATTTGCATCACGGAAAGTGATTGCTCAATGGCAACCTAACTTTATGCATTGCCGAAAATAAATTTTCAATGGCGACGTTATGATTCGCATCGCAAAAAGTGTATGCTCAACGACAACATGGTCCTCAGTGTCACCGAAAGTAAAAGTAGTGTTGTGATATATGGATCATCAAGAGCCTCTTTTACCTTCTTGGGTTCGATCGTAGAGGTAAAATACAAGTGGCTAATAATGTTTTTAATTTGCTTTCATGTTTTTACTCCTTCATTTGAATCACCAATAATATTTGTGGGAGAATGTCCTTTGGTGATTCTTTTGTCATTGGGTTGAGGATCATCCTCTTCCGATGACTTAACCTCTTTCACTTCTTTGATAGGTTCATGTTGAGAAGTGGTGTCTTCTTCTTCACCCTCTTCAAAAACAATTTATTGAGTGTTTATAGCCTTTCCATGACTCTTTTCATGATCATCAATGACAACATTGGTTGATTCTTTCATGGTTAGAGGCCTCTTGGTGTAGATTCTATAAGCTTTACTCCTTGTAGAATAACCTAGGAAGATAGCCTCATCACTCCTGGGATCAAATTTCCCAAGTTTTTCTATATCCTTCAAAACATAGCAAGTGTTCCTAAACACTTTGAAATATTTTACATTTAGCTTTTTGTCTCTTCATATCTCATAGGTTGTTTTGGTTGTAGCATGTCTTAGATAGACTCAGTTTGAGACATAACACGCCATGTAAACCACCTCAGCCCAAAACCTCTTGCCCAAGTCTTTATTAGTGAGCATTACATTGGCCATGTCTAGCAAGGTTTTATTTTTCTTCTCGGCCACCCCATTTTGTTGGAGTGTTTTTTTTAAGGGTAGAAATTCATGTTTGATGCCTATTTCATCACACCAATTAGAGAATTTATGGTTTTCAAATCCTCCTCTATGATCACTCCTAATTCTCTTTATGGTGAGTTCCTTTTCGGTTTGCATTCTTTTGCAAATATGCATGAATTCACCGAATGTTTTTTATTTCTCTCTTAAGAATGCTACCCAAATATTTCTAGAAAATTTATCAACCACCACAAAGAAGTATTTGTTTCCACCTAAACTTTTCGTCCTAGTTGGACTGGCTAAGTTTATATGTAGGAGCTCTAGTGGTCTAGTTGTCCCAATTTGATTAACCTTTTATGTTGGACCCTAGTTTGCTTTCCTAACAACCTTTGCAAATTAGGTTGTCAACCTTATTCAGCTAGGTAAACCTTTGACTAATTTCTTTCGGCTTAGTCTATCAATGTCCTTAAAGTTTATGTGACTCAACCTTTGATGCCAAAGGGTTGTCTCGTTGGCTTAGGATATAAGGTATGCCTTTGAACCAACTTTGATTGGTTCTATAACATAAAAATTGTCACTAGTCCTTACTCCTTTGACAAGTGTTTGCCCACCTTCCTTGTCCTTTATCTCACATTTATCTTTTGCAAATTGAACCATATAGTCATTATCACAAATTTGACTTATGCTTATCAAATTGTTCTTTAGGCCTTGCACATAAAGGACAGCATTTAGTTTAGGAATTCTGGGTACCTTTATGATTCCCTTTCCAATAATCTTTGTGGAATTCTTATCAGAAAATATGAGACTTCCTTCTTGTTTTTCTTCTATATGGCTAAACAATGACCTATCACCGGTCATATGTTTGGAGCATCTACTATCAAGGTACCACCTTGATGTGCTCCCTGCTCTAAGAGTCGTATGAATGACAAGGCATTTTAGCTCATCCTTTTTTACCCAAGTTTTCTTTACCTAAATTTGTTTGGTTTATACTTGGTTTTGTTTGGCTATTCTCTTCTTATATTATAAGTTGTCATTTTCCACTTTTTGAAAGTGGTTTCTCTTCCTTAACCTCTTTTCATTTTTATGTCTTTTTGTACTTTGAAATCTTTGAAACTTCAAGTCATTTAGCCTCTTCCTACAATTCACATTCATATCACCAATCGAGCCACAATAAAAACATGTAATTTGTGTTCCTCTAGATGCAGAAGCATAGCCTTGGTCATACCAAGTGTTCTTCCTTCTTTCATTGTACATAGGAGTTTTTCCCTTGAAAGAGGAAGGTGGTCTATAACCATAGGACATCCTAGTTTTAGAAGTTGATGCTTGAGAAGTGTCTATAGCTTTTCACTTGATTGAAATGTTTTAACCTTTGGTTTTTAAGAAGGTTCTTGACTTTTGTAGGGATATGATTACCTTCCACTATAGGTCATAGGCTTTTATTTTGGAGCTTGAAAAGGGACTTGGCCATTTCCTTTATCTTTCATAAAAGCATTCTTTGGTCCTTGGTGGATAGGAGGGTTAATGTTTATGGAATCATATCCTAGTACACTTCTATCACCACAATCCTTACCCATTGTAAGCATTTTCTCAAATTTCTCAATACATTGGGAAAGAAGACTTATTGATTTCTTTCTATGTTCTTCTAACTCATTTACTTAATTAAGGAGTTCAATTGACCTCTTGGAGAGATCGACACAAGTGAGGTCTAAATTCTTTTTATCTAGTCTCCCAGTACATGTTAATATTGCTAAAAGGATGCATCATGTTAACCCGTGTTGTCTAGTTTGTGGCTATGATGAAGAGTTAAATACTCATTGCTTCTTAAAAGGTTTATAGTTAAGATCAATCTGGATGAAAGTTAAAATAATCCTATAAATGTTCTCTCAAATTCATCATAACAATTCATTTGAATGGTGTTTTTTGAATTGCTTATCTTTTGAAATTTAATTCAAAAGAAGAGAGACAAAAGTTCATGTGCTTAATTTCTATTGTGTTATGGCACATTTGAAAACATAGAAATGAATTCAGTTTTAATAATAGCTCCATTAATGTTGATGTTGTTTGGATTTTATCATGCAGGATGTTCCAGGAGCTGGACCATCTAGTTCTCTTCGTCCATAGTTGCAATGAAGGTAGTCAAGGGAAGGTTCCTTAAGATAACCATGGACAATCCTTGGTGGTTGATCAGATTTAGATATCGACTGATGTAGGTTATCTAGGAGACAAGAATTTTGTTGGTATTTGAGCGACTGCTACGCTTAATGGTGATCTGATGCTAGGCGAAGTTATTTTGAAGAGACAGAAAATGTCAATTATTGAAGCAGAGCTCCATGCAATTCTATTAGGTGTTCAGTTGGGATTGAAGTATGTGGCAAACACTAACCCAAGAAACATTTTTCTCACATAAATTGACATTTTTCTAGAAATCTATTTAGGGTGCTTCCTGTTTTCTGATTAGGTGTTTCCCCTAAGCAAATTTAACCATCTGATTAAAGAGGTATTTCACGTTTCTATTTCAAATATTATTTCTGGTACCATTCTCTTTTAGATAACTACATTATTTGTAGAAATTGATTGTTCAAGTTGAAAGTCAATGATAAGTGAAGGAACTTTCATCTATTATCTTAAATTCCCAAGATGTCCAAGTATTAACTCTAAAGAGAAGGACAAGAATAATTTTTAAGGTAGTATTCTAGTGGCATCTGGTGTTTGGGTAAATTTTCACATCAGCCTAAATCATGTTAACTTACATTTAGCTAATGATAAAGTTCACATCTTTTTTAATTCATTCCAAGCTGTGATACCAGTTGTCCCATCTATGGAGCTGAGAGAGAGAGAGAGAGAGAATTAACCATCTATTTTTTGAATGTGAATTGGCTAAGGTGTTATGGTTTGGGTCTCACCTTGGACTCCGACTCAGAGAATGTCATAAAACATGCAAAGAATGGATCAATTCTCGGCTATCATCTCCCCCCTCTAGCATGTTTTTTTACCATGGGGCAATAATTATGTGGTGTATATGGAAGGCCAGAAATACACTGATCGTTTATCATTATCCAACCTCAACCAAATCCATACTAGAAATAGTTGGCCAGATGTCTAGAGATTACAATCTAGTTATGAGTTCCCCCTCTCAACAAGATGCATCATATTTGAAGGCTCACCCGTCTTCCCATTGGATGATAGACCCACCAAGGACTCTTAAAATTAATGTTGATGGAGCAGCTAGAAACCTAGGTGTGGTGGCTACCATAGTTAGAGATCATACAGGCTCCTTCATTCAAGGTGAAACAAAAGCTTTAGATCCTTGCAGCCCAAAGGAGGCTGAAGCCATGGACTTTTATCTGGGGCTCAGGTTAATTAGTGGATGAGTTTCCAAAATGTCCGATTCTTTTAGAAGGAGATTGCAATTCGATAGTGAAGATGCTCAATGACAGAAACTTCCGCATTCTCTTTGACAAAATAAAAAATAAAAAAATCACCTCTTTTCCAAAAATTAAAAAGGCCTTGCAAAGGTTCCTCTCTAGCTCATTACTACAATCACAAGTACAAATTAAGGCTCCAAGCATCATTGTTCTAATGTTATAGAAGCACAATTTATTTTTAAATGCTAAAAACCTTGTGTGACCATGTGGCATCATTATCAACATTATCAACAGTTCACTCCCAAAGAGATTAGATAAGAAAACAAATACCTAATTATTCTTCTTCCTACTCCCATATGTTGTCAATACCATCTCTTAATCAAGCCTCAAAATGCCTTACCTATCAAAGTAAAAAACAACCATGTACAAATTAATATAAGTGTAAAGTAATATGTCAATGCATTTTTAGATATCCCTACCATAGGGAGTTTGATACTGTGTGCATTTTCATAAGGCATGGATGGTAAATAAATAAATAAATAATTATGGTCCAACTTCATCATCAGGAATGTAATACAACATATGGAGATGAGCCTCATTTAAAAAGTCAAGCCCAGTGTGAACTCAAGCAATCAACTAGTGCTGGAAGAGGAAGAGTTTTCATCAACACTAGAAACAGCTATATTAGTGGTCACAACAAGGACCCTAGTTTCCTTGCTTTCATCAAATAGTTTTTAAGCGGCAATAATTGGAGTGTCCTCGACTACTGTAGTTATTGGCTCATCTCTCTCAGGATGCGAAGAAGAGGTGATAGAAGGGTCTTCTTTGTCAACATCAAGTTGAGCTGTTCAAAATTCTTTGAGTAGAGGGAAAGGAGAACAGAAATCATGAAGAAGAAGAATGAATGATTTGAACACGAAGAGAAGAATGAATAGAGAAAAATGTTTCTTAAAATGAATGAGAAGAACCTTGATCATTCAATGTTACAGAAAACATGTATCTTGTTAAGATTTAAACAAGACATATACAAGGGCATTTGTTTTCCCTATTTTGAAAATAACCAAAGGAATAAGGACATGTGGATCCCACTAATTTTGAATGTGGCCGATAGAAAGGCGACACGTAGAGAAATGAAGGTGGGAAAACGAAAAGTGTGAACCAGTCTAGATCGTTACAACTACAAACATGGGGTTCAAAATGTGGGATTTCGTTATTCGGAAAATGAGAAAAGAATGGAACGATGATCCTTGTTCTCATGACCAGCAATGGAGTCAAGAGCTCAAGAGAGTTTTCCATAGACGTGGTTAATGGAAACTAAGTTATTAGTAATGTGAAGCCAAAGAGGAACTACCACAACCGATCGAAGCGGTATAAATTGTGAACGAACAAACGAAGCAAAAGAACCTTCACAATCAATCAGAACTTTTATCTATAATTTGGTCCCTATAGCACAGTCATGAAGTCCTGTAGTCTAAACCAGTTTTGTGGACTGTGGTAACAAAACTCAAACTTCATAAGCTAAGAAATCTGGCATGCTAAGTTAGCACTTATCATTGGGACATTCTTCTAGAATAGAAGTTTAGAAAATTAAAAAATTAAAAAAAAAAAAAAAAAACAGGTAATGCACAAGGTTTACCTTTCACATACTTCTTGTAATAGATGTTGACAAATCATCTTTAGATGAAACTAAGTTTAAAAACTTTTTAGTTAAGCAACCCTGCTCCCACTTCCCAATCTCATCTTTCTCCTATCACCTATTACAACCACTACCGAAACCTCACCACGAATTTATAAATTTTCTTGGATGTTTTGTATCTTTGAATTACAAAGAAAGGATAGCTTCTATATTTTGTTACACATATTTATATTTTAAAATTATTTTACGACATCCAGATTGTAGTTTCCCCCTCCACATCCCATTTCTTAAACACTTTATAAACACCATTTCTCTAAGACTGCCATTCCTCGAATATTTCAAAGACATTACTTTCTTAACGTGAACTCTTTTCAAATTGGTGTTTAGTCATTTGAGAAGAAACAAAGGGTTGAGAGAATGAGCTCTTACTGACTATTATCCAAGGGTTGAGATGATACCATTGCTTAGGCAATGCTTTAGGTATCTTGGCATGTTTGTCCAGATTTCCCCAATGCTACATCAGAACTTTGTGGCCATCCCTAATTTGATTGTTGTACTCAAACTGCACATGCCAAATAACACTTGTGCCACCAAAACTTTCTAAGTATGATGACGTTCCTCCAATCATGCCGATGAAGATGAAGATGCAACTTCAATGGCACTACCTAGTGGCCATGCTACTTCAACCAATTCATTGCCATACTTCACTTTCTTCAACAATGTGATCTCTTACCATGGATCTAGGGCTGTCCAAGAAATACAAGCGGCTAGCAAATATTAAAATCCATAATATTTTTTAATTGAAGGGATGTTAATATGAATGTTCATAAGTGGCTCAATGGTAAATTCAACCTACCAAACCCATCTACAAGTAATGTGTACTGGTACACAAGGTCCATGCATAGTTAAGGTAGGCTCTTCAACACTTGGGTACGTGGACTTAGCATCCTTAAGTTTCGTTTCACAAGCACCCTTAGCTGCCTCCTCAAAGTTCGCAGGCCAAACTTTGGCAACTGGCAAGTTGGGATCTACAAAACCAGCCTATTGTGTAAAAGTTAAGAGAGTAGAGATAAGACAAATGATGTTGTTTATGTCAAAACCGTGATACTTGTTCTTGTATATTGATAAAACTTTTATAGTGTGTATAGTCCCTTGATTAAAGGGATTACATACAAGTTGTTATATCAATTACAACACATATGAATACAATAATAAAGCAATCTACAAGGTTTCAACATATACTAGGAAACTAGGAAAACAGGTAACAAGGTGTGCACAAGTGTCAACATATATTAGGAAACTAGGAAAGCAATCTTCAAGGTGTCCACATATACTAGGAAACTAACGGCTGGATTTGTGAGCTATGTTGAACCAATGGATTCGTTAGCTGTAAAATGTGGATAGCTAGTTACCAAAAGAAGATGGATTTGCTTGGGAGTTTGTACAAGTAGGAGATGGATTCTTTTGGGACTCTCTATAGCTATTACACCCCCTCAAATGCATGGGCTGAGTATGGATCATGAGTTTGTTTTTCAGTAGTTGAAAACAAGTAGTAGAGAAGCCCTTTGTAAGAATGTTGGCCATCAAATCAATGGTGTTAACATATCGTACATCCAATTCTTTGCAACAACCTTTTCATGCACATAGTGGTAATTTACCTCAAGGTGCTTTGCACAAACATGAAACACTGGGTTGGATGCTAGAAAAATAGAACTAATATTGTCGCTCCAAATCAGTGGAGTTGAGGAAAGGGAAATTATGAGATCTTTAAACAATATGTAGAGCCATAATATTTTTGTGACAATATGAGTGACTTAATGATACTCAGATTAAGTGCTGAATTGAGAGACCGTTGATTGCTTTTTAGAGCTCCAAGAGATAGGATTAAATCCTAAAGAAATGCAATAACCACCTATAGATCGGCAATCAGAAGGCCTACTGGCATAATCAGCATTGGAATACGCCTCTAGTTTGATTAGCCCAGATTGAAAAAATAAGCCATGAACAATTGTGCCTTTGACATACCGTAAAATACGCTTGACAGCAGTCCAATGAATTGAAGTCAGTTGATGCATAAATTAATGTACTTGATTGATTACAAACGTTAAGTCTAGACAAGTGAGTATAAAGTATTGGAGTGCCCTAACAGCACTATGATACATGGTTGGGTCTAGAAGAATCTCACCATTTGAGGGTTGCATCTTTTTACAAAACAATTGTAGGAGATGAATAAGGCTTAGCATCCTCCATATGAGTATGTTTGAGTAAGTTCAAAGCATACTGTGTTTAAGTTAGATAAAAACCTCCTCTAGAAAAATCAGCTGCAAGCCCAAGAAAATAATGCAATTGACCAAGGTCCTTCATGGAAAATAATTTTTCAAGATCGAAAATGAGTTGATGAAGATGAGCCACACTATTTCCAGTGAGTAGTATATCATCAACATAAATCAATAAGAAGATGATGGCCTTGTTCTTATGGTAAGTAAATAAAGAGTAGTTAGCCTTAGATCCAAAAAAACCAAGATCTTTGAGATGGTCTGAGAAACGGTGAAACCAAGCTCAAGGAGCTTGTTTTGAGTCATAATAGCTATATAGAGTCCCAAAAAAATCCATCTCCTAGCTATACAAACTCCCAAACAAATCCATATTATGATAACAATTGATAGCTGAGTGCCTAGCATGGCCACAAATCTGACATGGAGATCTAAAACCTTGTTTAGATCCAGTAGAGGATTGGGGTTGTCCTTTAGAAAGAAATGGATTGGAGCCCCCTTGGACATTAGAACCAAAAGAGAAGGTTGAGAACCCATGTATTTCTTACGATGGGTAACCTTTTTTGAGGTTGTTGGGGAGTGTACAAAGTTGTGATTGAAGATTCCAATGGACTGAAATTTTATTCTTCATGACACATCTCTACACTTAATAACAACCTAACAAGATCATCTAAAGCAATAAGGTTATCATGGGCTTGTACTAAGTTAACTGTGACTTTAAAGGCTAGCCTAGTTCCATTAAGAATAAAAGTGATTAAATCATCTTCATCAACTAGTTTTCTAGCCAGAGCCAGGTTGTCTACAATATAATTCATATTGTCTAGTTATTCAAAGATAGATAAATTTCCTAATTTGATTGTTTGCAACTGATTTTTCAATTGCATAACGCGAGTTCGTGATTGTGAAGCATATCATTTCTCCAACAATGTCCAAACATCACGAGAAGTAGAGAACCGAGCCATAGTAGATAAAACACTAGGAGTAAGAGTAGTGTTTATCCAATTGAGAAGAAACTAATCCTATTGTTGCCATTCGAAATAGGAAGAATTAAGCACAGATTTGCCATCGTTTCCTTCTTTGAATTCAGGTGGACATGCCATGAAAACAAAAACAAAAAAAGGTGTTCAAGTAAGAGAATGAAGTAGATCATTAGACTATAGTTTTAATACCATAAAAGATAAGAGAGTAGAGATAAGACAAGGGAGGTTGTTCATGTCAAAACCGTGATACTTATTCTTGTATATTGAAAATCCTTTTATAGTGTGTATAGTCCATTGATTGAAAGGATTACATATAAGTTGTTATGTCAATTACAACACATATGTATGAATACAATAATAAAGCAATATATATGGCTTCAACATATACTAGGAATCTAGGAAAGCAATCTACAAGGTGTTCACAGGTGTCCACATATACTAGAAAACTAATGGTTGGATATGTGAGCTATATTGAACCAATGGATTTGTTAGCTGTAACAGGTGGACAGCTAGGTACCAAAAGAAGATGGATTTTCTTGGGAGTCTGTACAGCTAGGATGTGGATTTGTTTGGGATTCTTAGTTATTATTGTGGACACGTTATTTCAAAATGAATATTATGTGAAAAATGAAAACTATTGTGTAAAACCTATGGTCAAACTAAAATAGGTGTTCTCAAGAATCTAGTTCATGGATGATAATTACCTCGTGCTCCCCTTTAAAAATGGCTAAGATCCTTTTTGTATCAGCGGCCGACATAAAATAGTGCAAAAAAAGTGATTTACCTATTTTGGGAGTGATTTCCACTTTTTGGCACTATTGTGTCTGCCCTTGATGTAGGGCGGACCTTAGGCATTCTTTAAAGGGTGCACAAAATCCTATGGCCAGTCATTGTCTATTCACAATGTCCATTGTGCAGTTGCCCTATGGATTTGGTAGGACAACTTAAAGTTAGCCTAAAGTAAGAATGACATTAGGGGCGGACACATCAGCGCCAAAAAGTGAAAAACATCCCCCAAAAAGTGTATATCACTTTTTTAGCGCTGATGTGTTGGCCCCTAATGTCATTCCTACATTAGGCTAACTTTAAGTTGTCCTACCAAATCCCACCCGAATGTAGTTGAGTCCATAGGGAAAAAAGAAAAGCATTTTCTCATATGGGGGTGTTGCAAATTGCTTGTATTGCCATTGATTAACACTTGATGTGTTTTTGAATTTGGTGCTCCTTTTGGACACCTATCTTTTCAACTGAACATATATTTAGATGTTTTTACCATCACAATATGTGTCATTTTATTATTCACCATATTATAGAATTTTTCATCACAGAACATTCGTTTTTTTTTTCTCGTAAATATCATGTAACATTCGTTGGGTAAGGTAAAAGACTGGAAATGTTCTACTAATCATAGTGGAATGCTAGCGTCATAAAAGTGACTACCATGGTTACAAGTTAGTCAAAAGACTCTAAACTCATATCTCACTATTCAGATGTCTTCACATGCCCATGCCCTTCTGGTTAGATGCTTATGTTGTTTTGATTCTTTGAAAAACTTTAATTTTTAATTAATTTTCATAAAAATACAGATCATAAATAAACATTCTCCCATGATCACCATATGAAATACTATAATTAAATCAAGGAAGATTATGAAGAATACCTCAATGGCTAAACCAGACATAAGACGATGATCTGACCTGGACTCCAAAACATCCACACTTGCTCTAGAATTCTCTACACTTCTCTCAACTACAGAAAAGCTATAGGACCATATCTAAACATGGGTACCTCTATTTATAGAGTCTTTAAGAAGGCAAAGTAATCCTAAGGGGTGTGGAATCCTTATGAGATTATTATCCTTAGGCTATAAGGCCCGGTATCCTTAATTAAGTCAAACTACATTAAGGACATTCTATCTTTTATTAATTATAAACGGGCACACCACTAATTGCAATAATCTCTGTTACATATTGCAATTGAACTCCCAAAGATAAGAAAATAATAATGAGGCCTTTCTTTATAGATATTTCACAAATATGTCATTCCACTTCACAATATTCTTCAATGACCTTCAGGATGATAAAATAATCACTGTCTAACCCCTATGGTCATTAGAACATTATCATTAGGAACTTAATAAATCAATTGGACATTTAAAAACATTTATTTGATAAAATCATTTTCAAAATTAAATATATACATTATAATATAATTTT
>JAOXJP010283236.1:0-19339 GCA_025762735.1 Platanus orientalis | reverse complement strand
ATCTCCATTTGTGTTTTTTTGGTGACAATATTTTAAACACCTCTCTCTCTCTCTCTCTCTCTCTCTCTCTCTCTCTCTCTCTCTCTCTCTCTCTCGTTTATGTTTTCCCTTTTTACACCTAGTAAAAAGTTCTTGTCAAGGTTACAATATTATTGCTCGGTCACATCTTAGCGGATCATATAATCCTTTGTAGTCTGCTATTGATTTGTCCTTGAGATTTTCTATATTCCCTTTTTATTTTAAAATTTGTTTTCGTATGTTAATGTTTCAATTTCAGAAGTTTTGAATATTTGAGTTGTGATGGATTTGAGTACTCTAGATCTTTTGTTGCTTCCTTAAGCATGAGTATTTTAGAACATTATTGCTTGAGTATGCGAGAGTACCATAGGTATTTCATATCTTTGGTATGCATGATATTTCTAGGATTTCATTGCTTCGGTATGCAGGAGTATTCTACGACTTTAGTGTCCTTCAATTTGCAACATATAATTATTTGGATTCTAGTCAACTTTGACGGATTAAAAAAAATATTTATTCTCATTGTTTCATTGTAGTCTTAGTGATTGAAGAGGGAACCAACCAAATTGCTTGGATGCTACATGAGGAACTTTGAGATCATCTATGCAATTTACACATTAAAAGAGAAAAATTACTTTATCCTGTTAGAAGTTTGGTTTCTACTGTACTTGTTCTATTATGTAAATGCTAATGAGATTTTCGTTTTATCATGGAACTTTCTTGTTCTTAGTTAAGGCTTTGTCTGGTTGTCATGAAAAGGTTTTCTCATGACAAAATTTTCTCAAAAAATCATATCTAAGCTGTCTAGTTACCATGAAAAGTTGGTTTTCTCATGTTTTTCTTATGATTCTTTTCTTTCATTTTCTTGTGGGATTTTCTTTTCTATACAATTCAAGGCAACCAGATTGGGCCTAAGGGGATTTATGAATAAGATATTATTTTTGAGGAATTAATGGTAGCATTCCTTATTACTAAATGTTGATTTTCTTATTCATAGGTCATTTCCATTGGGCATTTATAAAAATGCCCTAGCATAGCTCCAAGTAAGTATTTAGCTCCTTATTTTTGTAGAGTTCCACTTGAGTGTATTGTCTATGTTAATATGTACCAAAATATGCATATACACAGAACAAAGATGAAAGCTAATAATTATGACTTTTACATATACATCTGGGTACATTAATTTTATATAATTTGTTTGATTTTAATTTTATGATTAGTAAGAATTTCTAAAGTTGTTTTATTATGCCATACAGATGTTGCCATGTGTCGAGCAATGTCATCAAAAGCATCTCCTTTTGGTGGACGAGTTAGAGACAATTTGGATTGCTTCCTCTTTTGAGACAGTATATGCAATGATTATTGGAGCCATTGATGCCATAGTTGTTAGTAAAACATATTACTACATGATGACATGGACTGTTTGGGTGTGCTTGAACATTTTCTTCTTTTCAATTTTATTATGAAGTCATGTAATAAGAACTTCTAACTTGGTATGATCCCATAGCATGTTGGTTTGGGGCCATGTTTGAGTCCTAAGTGTGTTTTAAGAACATGTTGGATGATATATTATATTTATGTAGTTTGATATAGGATTTAAATAGGTAAATAGTTTTCTATAATGGAGGTAAACATTTTTTCAACAATGTCAGTCAAGTATTTTTATGATAATCAATTCCCAAAATCCAATTATGATTCTATATAATCAAAATCAAAGAATTGATTATAATATTATAAACCAAATCCTTAAATATGACAATTTCAAGGATATTTTAGATAGAGATGAAGAATTATGAGTATAAATATTATACTTTCATTTTAGAAACTCTCAAAAGTACTTAACTCATCTCGCCAATTCCTTATTTCAATTACTTGTTGTCAATTACACAAATCCTTCTATCCCATTTCAATATATCTCATTTTCTTTTTCTTTTCCTCATTTTCTTTAATTAGAGAAATATTTATTTTATTTAAAGCAAGTAAGGTCATAGAATAATCAATCACAAAGTAAGATAGTTCAAGAGAACAAACAAATGGTAAAGCCATCCAACTTTGAGCAGTATTTGTTATAAACTCCAATGCTAACTAATGCTCCTAGATTCCAATGATCAAGGCTTAGTGAAGTCCCTAACTTGTGTGACAAAGAGCCATTTATTGAGGTTGGTTTATATTAATTTTCAAAGATATTAATTTTTTTTATTTTAGCTTTCTTAGTCTATATTCGAAGTTTGTTTTACTTTGCACATGTGTACTCACATAGTTCAACTCATGAACCTTATGGAGTTATAGGTCTGCTCCTATATGGATTGATCATCTTTTGATAAAGGTCTTTGCTACTTTGTAATTGTCTTTTGTATTTCTTAGTAAGTTGCTATCTTGTATGCCTAAAAAAAAAATGATTCTAGTTTATAAAGTACAATCTAGGTGGAATATGTATAGGGTTGACTTGTTGATTGCCTCGTGGAATGTTTGGAAGGTTTCCAAGAAGGGTTACACTCTTTGGAAATTAGTGTGTCCTACTGTTTGTTGGGTAATTTGACTTGAGCATAATAAGAAGGTGTTTTAAGATTGTTCAGAACTGGCCTACAATGTTTTCCGTAGGACAAAGGAGTTGACTTGCTTTTGGGGCATGATTTGTAAACATATGGGTGACTATTTTGTTGCAAACATCAAAAGGGATTGGGGATTGTTATTCTCTTGTATCTAGTTGATTTGTTTGTTGTTGCTTTGTTTTGTAGTCTTCGGTCTACTTATCAAAAAATAAAAAAGAATACAAAATCAAAGAATTTAAAACATTATCTCCTATAACAAATCCTACATGAACCTCTCAAGGATCTATGATTTGTTTGATTGTTCAAACTAAAATTCATTAGTAGGAGTGACCTCAATATTTATATGTAGACATTATATTATAAGCATTCTCTATAGTTTTATTCTTGTTGTCTCTACTTGCTTGTTTTCAATACTTTTAACCCAAGTGTCAAGACATAATCTGATTGCCCTATTTGAATCTTAAGTGGAGTCTTAACCTGCCGACCCACCTACCAGTAAAAAGGATTTAAAATAAATGTTGTCTCACCTTTATGCCAAAGAGAGTAGAGAAATGGAGGTTTTTTTAATTATTTTTTTCTCTCTCCATTTCATGAAACCGAATCTCATGAAGATTTCTCAAGGTTTAAAAAGAGATTCTAGTGGCTATTGATTAACATGGTTTTATCTTTAATCTTCATTTTGGAAGTAGATATAAGGAAGTTTCTTTAGAGAATTGGGTTGATTTTAGCCACACCAATTGATTGACACAAACAAGTTCTCTCCCATATTGCCTATGTATGTGATCTCTTTTCTTTTTATTATTTAAAATTAAAATCAATTGAAGAAGTTTTTTCTTTGGAATTTGATTTCTAAATGATTTGTAATCCTACTCCTTTTCTCTTATCCATTTACATGATTCTTACAACATCTAATAAATGTTTTTTACGTTGTTGCAAAAAAACGTTCATCCATAGTTGTCTTAAAGAGGGCCAAAATGAGTTCACATTATCATAGCTTTCCAACTTTAATTTAAAATTTATCAATTCTTCAAAAGCTTTTGAAAGAGAAAATATGTCATTCATCATAGAACACTTTGAGCTACTAAGTTGTTCCCACCCTAAAAGTTTTTGCAAGGAAAAAGATGTCTATAAGACATGGGTTGTTGCTTGGACTAATCATAAAAATATTTTTCTATGCCCATCTGGAACTCACTACAAAAAAAAAAAAAAATTTAAATTGGTTTTTAGAGGTTTTATAAAAAACTGCTTCTATAGGTAGTGGGAGCTTATACCAGTGATTTTAAAAACCATCACTAAAGGTTTGTCGATTGGCGCTTAGGTGTCATCACTGAAAGGTTATAGCGATAGTTTTGCAACCGCTAGTATAAAAGAAATTATAGTGATGGTCATCTATTGCGATAGTTATAACCATCGCTAAAGATCAATATTTTTTCGTATATACAACCGGCTATTACAAGGGACAAGACCGTTGCTACATCCTACACATGTAGCGATCGCGATAAGTTTCTTCTGATGAACAATAACAATAGTTATAAAATTGTCGCTAAATCCTATACATATAGTGATGGTTAAGAAACTGCGACAATAAATTTCTTCTAATGGATAATAGCGATAGTTGTGAAACCGACATTAAAAGTCCAAGAACTATATGAAACAACGATGGTTCTTGACCTCTACTAGTTCCCATATTTCCCAGATATATAGCCTTGGTTACAATTATCGCTATTACGCTATTTACTTGGAAAATATAAGTTTTTAATTAAATAACTCAATGTTTTTAAAATTTGATTACACTAAAATTCCTGAATTAATAATAAAATTCACAACACTATATTTGAAAGACACGTAAAAAATCTAAAATGGTAACTTGTCACATTACATAATTAGATCAAATATTACATGCACTTGTCTCAACTTAAAATTACTTACAGTATATCCAACAAAAAAAAAATATCAAAAGAAGACATTAAAGCCCACAACATTATCAAACTTGATACCTCTATATTGTGTCATTACTTACAACACAAACAACAACGAATAGAAATTATCATTTTTTATTTAATAATAAACAAAGGAAATAAAACATACAAACTATAAATAATCAAACCATAGAATAATTTAAAACTAAAATTACTTTAAAAAAATGTCATTTCTACCAAAATTTTGGCAATATAACTATAATATGGAGCCCTGGGGATGAATAGTGATCCCCATGTCATTTTAGTTAATCAGTTGATGGTCCATAGATAAAAAGTCCAACTAAAAATATACATCTAACATCATCGGTGTCCACCCGACAAGTCCACACATTTATTATCACCATCCATTTTCATCATATGTACATATATATTTAAGTAAAATGGACTACAGAACTATCCAAAAAATGATATATAAGCCAAAAAAGTTGGAAAAACAACTATGTAGAAAAATCTAATAAATGAACAATGCTACTTTATGTATGTTGAGCCACTAAAATGCAACATTTACCTGCTATGCTCGGGCTTTATATTTGTAATACCCTGCAATGCCTTAGAAGGGTAAAAATGTATTTTTTTTCATAAGTGTTAAATTGTCATTGCACGTGTTTTAAATAGACCATAGAGTGGTTTAGGAACCCTTTAGACCAAGTTAGAAGTGTAAAACCCAAGTTTGACCTCGAACCTATCAAGTTCAAAGGTTATCCCGATAGCATATTTGGGGTAACTCCATGGGCCTACTTGCATTAATCCTGAGTGAATTAGAGTACAAGTCATATATCATGGAAAAGCTCTTGAAATCTATTTTTTAATGCCTCAAACGGTATGCAATTCAGAGTTTTCTACAAAAAAGTTATGTTTGTTTTTCCGTAGAGGGTCTGTGCTAAATTTTCTAAAAGAAACGTGATTCATCGTGAAATTGATCATGAGAAGGATCACGAACGTGATCGATCATGGATCTCGAGAAAGATCACAAGATGGATCATGGGATGGATCCCGAGCGTGATCGATCATGCAAGAAGGAACTAAGCTATTGGGTGTTTCTCAAAGGAGTTCGTGATCCATTGTGAGATCAATCACAAGAAGGATCATGAGCGTGATCAATTAAGGAATATGATGGTTTGCCACTCACTCTTGTCATGGTAGGATGAGCCTTGAGACAAGTATATGATGTGATAGAGTGAAAATGTGTTGAATGAACTAAGAACTTCATATGCAAGTGCAATAATAGGATTAGAAGATGAAGTGTTTAAAAGTTTGAGATTTAGCTTTACAAGATTAAGAGATGACAAGATTCAAGCTTGCTTTTTTATGTTGTGCCTTATATCAAGAAGATTATATGATTGAAGTGGAAAAGCTGACAGAGCATTGGATTGGAGAGGATTTAATAAATGATAATTTGATTGGAGAAGAACGGATGTGAAAGGGCAAAGCCATATTGAATTGTTGGAGTTCGAGTCTATCTAGGACGTCCATGTGGGCATCCTATTGCACTTAAACTCCTCCAAACTTCTCCAAAGAGTTGTAGATAAGTCCTAGTGGGAGTTAGAGACCTAAGTGGATTAAAAATCCTCCCACAAGGACTCTATAAGTATGTGGCTTTGCCAAAAACAAATTTACACATTTTGGTATCATTGTGGGACTACCAAAGTTAAGGTCTCTCTGCAAGGGAGTTGTGGCACCTGGCACCCTTTCAAGTTTAAAAGTGTTGACTGTTTGGGACTGTCACAATATGAAGAATCTGTTAACACGTGGGTTATTGCAGCTCCTCAAAAGCCTAGAAGAGATCTTACTCTGGTATTGTGATGGAATGGAAGAAATAATGGGAGGAATGGGTGAAGAGGGCGATGAAAAAAGAGAAGGGAGAAAAAGGGATGATGAGCGGTGGTAGTGATGGTGATGAGGGGAATAATAATTCCATAATTACTCTCCCTAGTCCTAGCTTGTTTGGAGACAACTACTTACAGAGAATGCATATAGAACAACTATCAAAGTTAAGGTCTCTTTGCTAGAGAGTTGTGGCACCTGGCACCCTTTCAAGTTTAAAAGTATTGATTGTAATAACTTGTTACAATATGAAGAATTTGTTAACACATGGGTTATGAATGCAGCACCTCCAAAGCCTAGAAGAGATTACCGTCGTGGCATGTTTTCAAATGGAGGAAATAATAGAAGGAGAAGGAGAAGGAGAAGGAGAAGAGGATGATAAAGAGAGGTGATGAAGAAGGGATCATTAGCACCAACACTGCTACTAATAACAATGCCATTATCACTACTACTCTATCTAGGTTACAGACGTTGTTGATGTATAATCTACTAGAATTGAAGAGCATTTGTAGTAGTAGTTGTTGTTAAACATATTTTAAAATAAAAAGGCCAAGCTGCCTTATGCGAATGAGTGGTTGGAGCCATTCGCACAAGGCACACTGCGAATGCTCCTCTCTCTCTCTCCCTCTTGTTTCATGCACAACACCCAATGACTCTCTCTCTCTCCTTTTGTTGGTCAAATCTTGACCTACTCCTTGTTACACATCATATGGGATGTTAGGAGAAAAAAATGCATGGGAAATTGTGTGATAGTGTGTTGTCCACATCTACATCAAAGAAGAGAGAGAGAGATAGCTAATGAGAGGCTAGCGAATAATCCATTCGAACACTCTCATCTCCCTCTTATATAAGGTGTATATGAAGCACAAAGAAAAGTGGAAAAACAGTGAAAACCATAGAGATAGAAAAAGGGAGAGAAAGGGAAGAAGAGGAAGAGGTTTTTCAGCCTCTACATTTTTTATGGAGTTGTTGAACTCTTGAGAATGGCAACACCCCACTGCTAACCAGGGCAAGGAAAAGATGAGAGGAATGGGAGGTGGCACACCCTCCATGTGGGATACCGGAGTTGCGAACTCTGAAGTATGGGTGTACGTCAAGGAGTTGTGAATCCTCTTCTTCTTGTTGCACTAGAAACTGGAGACCAAAATCACGGCATGCTTGAACCTGCTAGAACCGGTAGTCAATCTCTTAGAAGACTAATGCTTGGTTCTGAAGCGACACTCTCCACGGTTGGCACTCTCACTTGTGAGAGTTCACGTGCGACCGTGGATGAGTTTCCTATTGAAGATCAATGTTCTCGCTGGCGAGAGATTACATTGATCTTCTTGAGATGATTACTTATTCATTAACATGAACCGGTAATGGCGTTATGCTAGCGGATTTTTGGGAAAACGGATGAATCTTAAATCAATAAGTTTTTTGAAAAACTTAACTTAAATATGGGCTTAAGTAACTTGTGAGGTTTGTTCATCTTTGCCGAACTGTGAAGGTTCTTAGAGAGACAAGGGTTCTACCTATGCTAGATTGTATCCCAGAGTTAGCTTGGATAAAATCCCTTACACTTAATGGGAGGCCTCGACTACTTTCAAGAAACATGATAAAGACACTTTCTAGCTTCGGATGAACTGGTTTAGACACTAAGGTTGAAGACAACTTGTAATTTGCAACTGTATAAATAGCTTGCGAGTAAACAAACTTTGTAGCTCACAAATGAGAAAACTTTGTAGCTTGTAAATGAACTAACTTTGAAGTATGTGATTGAAATAAATCTGATTCTCATGAATGAGCAACTCGCAAATGAATGAAAAACTCGTGATTGTGCTACTCACGAATGAGTCAATTTGCACAAGCTCATGAATGACTGGTCTCGTGAATAACTCCCTAAGATGTCATTATTGTTTTAATGATAATTGAGAACTAATTAAACTTAATTATTGTTTTAATTCCTCCTCAAAATTAACAGGGTCCTCCCAAATCTTCTACAACATTGTTAGTTTCCAAATCCTGCACTTGCAAATCATATTGATATAATCCTGTTTTACAAGGCGTGCAACTAACATACCATTTTGGTTCTCTTTCCACACTAGCACCGCCGGAATTCTGCCATGTTAGGAGAGGCCTATCGGTTCTAGTCACATCTCTAGTCACCGGCAACCTGATAATGGGGTGATTCTGAGCAGGTGTTTGGCATGGATTTGTGATCTGCAGATTCAACTTCATCAACCAATGAGCTTCTGTTTCCATTCTTGAGTCTCTATCCCTCCATTTTGATGTCCTCACTGATTTTAGGTTTTAGCATTGTGAAAATTTGATCATGGAGGTTTTCAGGGTAGTCTGCAATGATATTTGAGCAAATGTTATTCAGCTTTTGACAGGATTCTTGGATGTGTCCAATGCAGCGACAAAAAGTACAAAACTGCGGGACTCTCATATTTTATCATAGTTTTTCCTTCATCCTTGTTTACCTTTGTGATCTTGATATACTGTTTCAATGGTTTCGTAACATCAAGGAGGACTATAATTGTGGATATTTACTCCATTTGTTGCATTCTCCAAGCTGGATGTACGATGGTTGACCCAACACTTTGGCAAGCTTGAATGCTATTTTTTTCAGATAAGTATTCTATAGGTAGCCCATGTAGCTGAACACACAACTCCATATGCGTAAACATGTATTGATCTGGGTCCTTGTTTTTCTTGCAACATTGGAGAAGAATCAGATCATTGTAAAAGAACCAAGGTGACTGCATCCAGAATTTTTCAAGACTAGATTGATCTTCAAAACGAATCAATAACGATCCATTATAAAACTCTGTAATCTTAACTCGTCCAATTGATTCCCGTGAGTTTTGGATTGTTTCCTTGAGGCCGATGAAACTCACTTTCCTATCAATTAAAACTTTTCCAACAAAACATGTTTTCCAGTCGTGTGTTTGCTTGATTTCTTGAGTTTTGGTAAATATATTTACCTCTGGTTGCTCGTCTTCATCTTTGAGAAGATCTCCAAATTTCGAAATCAGTTCAGCATGGTCTTCAGTATCCATGAAATCGGATTGATCAGTTGTTCTTAGTGCTATTGAGCTTTCAAGCTAGTTAATGGATATTCATGCCTTACGACTTGGCATAAACACGTCCGAGAACGTGAGAAAAAAGAACAATAAAATCAGTACTTATGTGTCTCTCTAAGAACGTGAGACACATAGGTTTCTGGTATGGGTAGACAAAATGACAAACTTTATCTCGTCGTGAAAATAGTATATGATCTCACCTCCCAACCATGTTGTATGAAAACGAAACCTTAAGATTGTCCTTAAGAAGAAAAAGACTTGTGTGCTGACTGTGGTGTAACTCGAGGTACAAGATCTTAATGCTTTTGATCAAGAAAAGGAAGCCTGGCCCTAGTTAATGTTGGGCTTTATCGGGCTTGGGCTCCTATCAGGCCTGGCCTCCGGTTGGGTTTTTTGGGTTAATTATCGAGCTGGGCCAAGCTAGATTTGGGCTGCCCCAATCCTGTGTGCAGCCTTACTCATGGCCCATTTGAAGTTTTAACATGCGCAAGGCTCGCCTGAATGGTGCATTAGGTACCACTACTTGAAGAGCAAATGGAGCCATCCATACTGCAAACACTTTTCATATAAATAAAAAAAAAAAAAAAGGAACTCCAAACACTTAAAATCATAGATGGAAACTTTGGGTACCGCTAATGATATATAAAAATAAAATTATTACAAAATAAGTACTAACCTATTAATTTCACTCAGCCAAAATTGATTTAACCTATTTTATATGAGATTATGAAGAATTGATTTGATGTGTGATATGAACACGCACACGCACGTGTGTGTGTGTGTGCACGAAACAAATGCTTTGTGATGAAAAAGTGTCTGTGAGTCTTTGTGAGCAACAATAAGTTGATACGTGTTATGATAGCATAAAAACGTCAATAAAGTGTTTGGTTGAAAAATAGGTGTCCAAAAGAGGCACCAAATTCAAAACGAAACATTGTTCTGTCCAAGATGGTATTCAGACACCAGTGGGCACCAAATCACCATGTGTCATTTGGCATCTAGGATGGTGTCCAGGACACCAGGGGCCGTCATATGGAATAAAAAGCATATTGCTTGTCTTCACCTACTAATAAATTTACTTATTGAAAATAAAAAAGCTTATTCCATATTCAAAAAATTGCATCAACCACCCACTTTATTCCATATGACATCCCCTGGTGTCCTGGACACTATCATGGGCACCAAATCCTAGACAGAGCATTCTTTCCCTAACCAAAATACATGGTATGTTGGGAGCTAAAAACGTAAGAAAAAAAAGGAAGAAAATGTCCTGTCCCGGATGTTGTCTAGGACACAAGGTGATTTATCTGGAATAAAATGGGTGAGAATTTGATATTGCATCAAACCCTTACCCATTTTATTCCATGTGAAGTCACCTAATGTCTTGGATACCAAATCCTTGACACATCTCTCTCAAAAAGAAAAAGAAAAAAAAAAGTTATTAATTGAAAAGTAGGTGTTGAAAGACACATCTTGTGGCACCATTATGGAGGTTTTTCATTACAGTAAGTCATGCTCCATATGTGTGTGTGTGTGCACACGAGAAAATACTCAACACTTGGAGAACGGTGTGCCCCCACGCAAAAATGCATGGGATTAGGACACCATCCTTTGGGAATATACATAGAAGTGAATTTTTGTTTTCACAAAAAAAAAAAAAACGAGTTGCTTTTGTCTAATTTGTGACATCACCACGCACTAATACATGATTTGTACTGAATTTTATTTTTCTTTTTTGGACACTTACTTTCTGAATTGAACACTTTATTTAAAAAAATTTATAAAGAGACTTAAACTTTATGCAAATCACGTGCCATCCCATGCTTTAAAAATAACTGTAGATCATTTTGTTTAAAAGTATACCTTATGTTTGATGAGCTGAGCTAGGCTCGTCGGCTCATTGACACCCTAGTGCAAATCTCAAGGCAGGAAACAGCATCACAAGGGTATTGGGTCAATACAATAGGTTTTCAAAACGCCCTCCACAGTCATTCTCCTATCTGTGAGCACCAAAATATCTTCAGTGATACCATCCACGCTTTGTGATTAGCTGCCATGTCTAAAAGGCTGGTCGCATTCAACCCAAAATTCCCCCAAAATGATGAAAGTAGGGGTGGCAATTCTTTGGTTAATCCTAGCGACTGTTAGCAATACATTAGGTTGTCAGCAAGCAACCTGAAAAAGAAAATTTTCTGGTTGTCGCTTGGAATGAAACCATTTTGTTTTAGTTTGTCTTAGTACTTGAGTGATATGAGCTCCCAACAAAAATAATATCTACTGGTAACTAAAATATTTATGACAACATAAATCATTTCATTTTATAAAAAACTTAAATGATTTTTCCTAATTTTAGTTTACAAATCTAAATTAATTCACTTTGAACCATAAATGTCATGGGAATTTAAAATTTTATAACTGCCTGTTTGTTAAGCTTCTAAGGTCTATGGGGCGATGGGGGTTCATGGTATAGACCATCCTCCAACGTCTACCAACCAAATCTAACATGCTTGCGTGATTACAACTGATTTGTATTTACAAACGCACCCAATATGCTGAAGCCAACTTGATCTGATTTTTGCGAAGTGATTCTTTAGGTAAACAAAGCTGCAGCAGGGGCTGGTGGACTTCACCCTTCGAGTCTATTGAAGTCGCTAAAATTATTCATATGAAAATGGTAGCATATTAAATCCAAGGCAGACATGAGAGGTTTTAATCCAGGAGAATAATTGTCTGTGCTGATACAGACCTCTATAAGCATGCCATTGATTGACACATGAATAGTTTTGAGTTTGTTTGAATACCTACTTAATCTTTGAACACTTTTGTTTGGACGTTTTTAAGCCCAAACGCAAAATATGTCAGCTTATCATTCACCATACACTACAGACATTTTCATCACAGAACATTTTCTTCCTTTAACCCAACTAAAATTTTCAACTCATTAAATATTCAACACTGACTCGTAGACAAAGATTGGACCCGACCACTAAATGGGTCCCACGTATGGAATCACCATTGCTTTCCGGTTCTTTACTTATGAGCAATGAATTCTAAATTATTTGGCGACGTTGATGCCCACTAGAAAACAATTTTCTATTTAGTTGCTGGAACTTTTATTTGTATATAAAATACATGTGTTTCTTATGACTATAAAGCGATTCCATCCTCAATAATGAGATTAAATAAAGGTCCAGCAGTGCTGGAGCATGGGTGAGACCATGATTTTGACCTCACCAATCAAGGATGGAGTCTCACACAACTAATGAAGAACCAAGGTCCGACTCCAAATTTTCTTTATACATGCCTTTTGTACCATACTCAGCATGTTGCATTTTCATCCTCGCATTGTTATATTGTAAATACACAAATTTCGAGGATGGATGAGGGAGCATTGTCGAAGCTAGAGTCAGGATGTCCCTAATCAAAGTTTAAAAACATGTCTAAGATGATTGTGTTTTTCTGCTTTATATGTCTTATCATTTTAGTTGATTAGCAAAGGAATATGGAGCATTTTACCCAAAATAAATGACTGAATCCTTAGTAATGATATTGGATGGAGTCTTAGTATTGCTGGAGCATGAACAAAACCAAGATTTAAATATCATTGCTAGGTGGGAAATCATTCATTAGGGACAAATGGACAATATTGCCTTTACATCCATTTGTCCATCTTATTAATAATTCATATATTGCATTCATTCTTGTCTATCATACTTTAATTGTAACCATTCATCCATGTCGCTTCATTCTTTCTTTAATGAGAGGTTCAACAAATATCGAGTGGAATGAAATAGGAGACTAACTGATTCGCAACAAGTATTTTTGTCTGCCCACTACAGTAGCTTTGATATTGGGATCTTGAAAGAAGAAAACCTATTATTTTACTTGCTTGTAAAAGTAGCTAAGGATGAGAGGAAAGAGATGTTTCATTGGGCATGCAAGAAATTTGTAACATCAAAGTTCATTCCTAAAAAATTGTTCAAATTACTCATTTGAATCTATCAAATAGTTAATTATTTTATGTCCGAGGAATGGATTCTCCAATCTCAATGTATTGAGATTGTTATTTACCATCCACTTTGTTGGAAACAAGAAACACTTCTCATTAACACTACTAGCAACAGTAAACTGAACATTAAAACAACCATATAATAAAGAAATAATGCATAAAGAATGAATATTTATTAATTTTCTATTGCAGCATGATACAACATATGTATTGCTTGATCTTTTAAACCATTCAAGCTTCAAAAGAACATGCAAAACCCTAGGCTAATGTACCTTCGTTACTACCATTGTTGAGTTCTTAAAACATTGGATGGATTGCATAGATGTAGGACTGGAAATTCATGTTGGTGGGTCGGGTTCGTGTCGTGTCGAGATAAAGGTATACAACTACATGGCTCAACCCGAACATGACCCATTTATTAATTGTGTCAAAACGGGTTGAAAACACGTTTACAATCAACCCTAACCTACTTATTTTTGTGTTGGGTTCACAGGTTATATGCTAATTCTTGTTAACTGGTTAAATTTGTGTCATGTCAAGTTAAGGATATAGGACTGTATGGGTCACCCTGAACCCGACCCATTTATTAATCATGTCAAAGCAGGTCAACCTGCTTTGACCCAAATCACATTTACAGTCAACTCTAACCCACTTATTTCCTGTTGGATTCATGTCGGGTTCACAGGTTGTGTCAAACATTGCCACCCTACCTAGATGTTAGATTTGCAGATGTCTCGAGAGCTTTTTGTTTCTAGAAAATTGCTTTTATGAAAATGATTACGTGAAGATACCAACATATGGAGTTTTGAGTATTTATAGGTTTGGTAGTGGTTGAGTCATAATTTGAGTTTTTGTATAATTATACAAGAGTTCTAAGTTCTTGAAGTTTATCTACCTTCATCTTGAAGTGTTGTTGTTGCATACAAATTCTATGTTATTGTTCACCTTTGATGCTTGATCATATCAACAATTGAGATTGAATCTTTCCTTCAAGTTGGAGAATCATTTTTGCTCTTATCTTTTCATCCTTTAAATTAGGTTAGGGTTTGATTGACAAAGGAGACTTGCTATAGGCTTTGTATCCTTAATGATTTAAGATTGCTTTTTTTTTAATGACTTGTACACTGTGGATGATTAGTGCATGAAACTGATTATTCTATTACACTTTTGAGTGTGTTATTAGTCTAAATCCACCTTATTTCAAGTGCTAGGCTTAAAATATTATTTTATGAATAATTTGGGTTTTCTAGTCCATCATTCGTGAATGATGGTTGTTGGCACAAAAAATTGGTAACTAAGAGAGAATTTACAAAAATATCCCTCATTTGCGATTGAACAACTAAATCATAACTTAGGAATTGCAATTGTTAAAAGTCAATCATGATTGACTAAAATAGAAAACCCATTTTTGTTGTAAAATTGTATTTTAATCATAGGGATTAATCACGACCAAGGTGGTTTTTAGACTCCTAATACACCCAAAATTGTGATCTAACAACTAAATTCATGCATAATTTCTCCAATTTGTTTAGGTCATCAAAGAGCACAATTTTAAATCAATAAGGATACAACCTACAATAAGTCTCCTATGTCTCATCAAATCTTATATAAAATCTACAAGGATAGAATTAGATAAGAGAACAATGGAATTCCTACATGGTTATGGATTCAACTTCAACCATTGATCTAGCATTAAAGAGGATAATTAATCATGAATTTGGTTGCAACGTCCAAGCTTCAAGGAGGACAATAGCTGGCGATTTGGACTTCTATAAGGACAAGGATTTTTCAATAATTTGCCAGCTAACAAGTCCAAGACGGAGTCTACATCAACTTATATCTATAAATACCCCCAAAGTTCCATATGTTGGATACTATTCATTCATTTCTCCAACTATCAAACTTTCAACTCTCAAGATCTCACGCATTTAAGCATTCAAGAAGCTATTTTTTTTCAAGGTGCTCATGTCCAAGAACTTCCGCATGAACCAAGAAGACGTTCAAAAAAGCTTAAGATTCATGTCAAGAAAGCATGGTTAATTGCCACTAGATAAATGCATATTTGTTCTTGTACAATCAATTAAGTTGCAGAAAGTGTAAAAGAAAGCTGATGTACGTTTTCAAGTAGCCATATCTTAATGAAAAGTCAATCTTTTCCTTCTCTTCTTTTCCTTTTAAGTTATGTTTTAGTTGATTACAAAGAGTAATAAAATCTAATAAGATGTTAGTTGCTGCCCTAATAAAAACAATTATAATTAACAAGTCTCATACGTGAGGTTTGGAATGAAAATCTACCACACAAAAGTAATAATCTGACTACAGTTGGGTAATTTAGTTAAATGGTGCCTTCTTCTTTATTTTTGTCGATATGATCAACTAAAAGTTATCTCAAAAAGGTTAAAGGCTTTTTCTTATAGGCAAAGAAGACGGATTTAAAACAAAAATATACCCTAAGAGGCTACAACTTTAGGATGAATTAAATTCAAAATAAGACTTTTTGGTGTTTTTTCCACCTTAACCTAGGTTTAGGTGAACGCTCACTTAATAATTGGGAAAGGGACACGCTAAATGGATGTCTTCCGTGTTTGAGGGAGCAGGAATGAGAGAGTCAACACCCATCTCTATATACTCATCTTTGGTAAGAAATATGTAGGGCTTACCAAATGGATGTGGAGTAGTTGTAGCCTCCTAAGGTACGATTCCCTATGGGTTTGAGAAACCACTCAACCGAGCTGACCAAGATCTAGCTCCCAAGTGTGTAACTTATCAGAGTAGGTTCGGTCCATGCCTTACTTAAGAGGACTAATGAAGAAATGTAACTACTATAGATATGCAAATTGATAGCACAATACAGATATCTCACCCAATCTAAAGAAGTGATGACTCTTATCTGAAGTGTCCTCCCCAGTAATGACCAAGTCAATGATAAGAGCAACGAATGAATCAAATTCAATCCTTAAGAACAAACTACAAACTAATTTACGCTACTCCTACTCCTAAGATAGATAAATTCCTACTCCTAAGATAAATCAAATTTCTCTCGCCTATTTATACCAAGCTAGTTATTTATATCATCTTTCTTTCTCTACATTGTAGGGTGGTTATTCCCATATATCCTTGCTTATCTATCCAATTACTATCTCCATTCCTAGTCGTGGTTCTGAATGCTAATCATGGGGGGTACATCATGCCCCTATGAGAAATGACCCACGTTCGTTCGTTAGATGCATCTTGCACCTATAGGCAGTGACCTCTATCCATTATATGCTAACAATTTTGGCATGTTTCATCACCTATCAAGATTAGTTTCCTTTATGTTCCCATTGAAAGTGGGCTTCATATCTTTAATTCTTTATTGTGGTGTTGAATTCCCATAATGGAGCGTATCACATCCTTGAATTAATGGTCTCGTCTGTTATACATAATTTTGCTATAATGGCTGGTACACGTGTCAACATATGGAAGGGTTTCTCTCTTCTCACATTTATGCTTCGTGTCCTCATGCTAGTGGTATAACGACCCTGAACCCGAACACAGATCTCGTTCATATATGACCCGAATTCAGATCGCTACCTCCATTTTCGATCCATATAAGATTTTCAATAAAGTCATTTGTTTGTATCATATTCTCATAGTCCATTACATTTAATTTTATGCAGACAGATAAAATATTTGCTTATACCTTACCTACTGATATAAGCCTTTGATTTTTAAACCATACACTCTTGATTCTTTACCTTTACATTTAGCGGAAGCATATCTCATTCATAACATATATTCTTAAGCATTTCTTTCATAATAATGTACATTCCAATCATAATAGTGTGCAATGAAAAGTAAACCATTCATTCAACATTCATAAGACCATGAGCATAAGGTGCAATACCCATAGTCTCTACTTACATCCATAAAAAGTCTTCTATCAAAGTATTATTTCTAATACATTCAAATTCAACTATAAAAGTATTATTATTACATTTCCCAAAACATGTCTCAATATAGAATGAAATAAAAAGATAATCTTCATTCAACCGGATCCATCGCAACTAAGCCATCTACTCGATTAATGGGCCATCTACTCGATTAATGGACCATCTCTTCCAAATCGGAGAAGATAAAAAACGCCTCCCTGAAGCCGCACCCTGTCAAGCGGCCAGCACATCAACGCCAAAAAGTAAATATGCACCCCACAAAAAGTGTAAATCACTTTTCGATGCTGATGTGTCTGCCCCCTAATAGGGAGCGGCGGTTAGCGTTAGTTAACAAAGCGCTCATAAATTGAGCCCATTCCAAACCTATGCTAATTGGGGTGAACTTGACAAGCTCAACAAGTACAAAAAAAAAAAAAAAAAAAATACTATATCCAAAAAGTATAGGTTTTCCTTATGTAACATAAATAAGGATAACAATATGAAACTCAAACTATAGGAAGCAATAACATATTAGTCCATGGATATAAACAAATAAGCAATATAATCATAATCAATACCATGAGCAACAAAGAAGTATATTTTGCAATGTAATGATAAGTGTATCATCATTCACTTTTAGAGTTAATCAACATATCATTTTTCATATTCTTTTCATACTTTTTATCAATAGTTCACTCACTTAACATTAAAATTTGATTTCATTCATATCACATGATTCGTTTACTTATAAACTTGATCAATATCTTATTCATTGGTTCATATTATTTGTAATAGATTTTAAAGATTCAATCATTATTCTCTATTATTCCGGCCTAGTGGGAGGTCCTAGATCTATGTCAATGATGTTCAATATATTCAAATGAAGAATGACACTAACCAAGTTAAAATCAATAATTTTTATTATTGCAACCCAATGATGAGGTCCCAAAACGATGTACGAAGGTTTAATAAGTTCAAAGGATTCAATAAGGTTTAAAAATAATCATTGATATACCATTATTGTGACCCAATGGGAGGTACCAAAAAAATAATCAAAGGTGTTCAAAGAGTCAATATAATAATTGAATATCAATCTCCATTGTTGTGACTTAATAGGCCACAAATAGTTTTACCATTGTTGAGACCCAATGATAGGTCGTAAAGATCATATCATATCCATTATTATGACCCAATGGAAGGTCTATATATAAAGTACTGGTGGGGTCATCTATACTATATACCATTGTTGTGACCCAATGGTAAGTCCCGAAGCAATATCAAAAGGGTTTAAAGAGTCAATACAATAATCAAATATCAATCTCCATTGTTGCGACCCAATGGAAAGTATTAAATAGCTTTACCATTATTGCAATCCAATGGTAGATCCCAAAGATTATATCATATGCCACTCAATTTAACTAAAACTCACACTTGTTAAATTTGGCAAACAACTTGTGATTTCTTAGTATTTGCAATATGATCTTTAAGTGTAACTTATGTTCCTCCATACTCTTGGAGCATAAAAAAAATGTTATCAATGAAAACAATTATAAATCGGTTCAAGTACTGTTTGAACACTCTATTCATTAAATACATAAAAGCAATGGGAGCATTAGTTAATTTGAAAAACATCACTAAGAACTCATAATGTCCACAATGGGTATAGAAAGTAGTTTTGGCGATGTTCTCTTATCGGACCTTGAATTGGTGATAATCAAACATCGAATCAATCTTTGAAAACACGGTTGTACCTTGCAGTTGGTCTAATAAATCATCAATTCGGAGTAGTGGATAATTGTTCTTAACAGTGACTTAGTTCAACTGTTTGTAATCAATACACAATCTCATTGATCCATCCTTTTGAACGAAAAGGATATATTGGAGCACCCCATAGAAATACACTGGGTGAATTATTCCCTTGTTAAGCAACTCTTGAAGTTGCATTTTCAATTCCTTCAACTTTGCTTGTGCCATATGG
>JAOXJP010283225.1:0-19340 GCA_025762735.1 Platanus orientalis | reverse complement strand
AAATCCACAACAAAACAAGTTTTTGATCGCAAAAACTTGTTTAAAACAAGAGACAAAGGTTGTAAGAAGTGATTTATCAAAAAAAAAATCAAAGAAATCGGTGCATAAGAGAGCAAATTGAGAAGAATTGAAAAAATGGGCTTTATGGGCGTCGGTTTTAATTTACGACCGATCCAGACCCTGGATCGGACGATCCTTTGCCAAAACCGATTGTCATCCAAACTCGGGATCGGTCCCGGGCGATCCGAACCCGGATCGGACGAGTTTTAGAACCATGACCACATTAGTTGCTATTTAGGCAATCACACCTAGGATTCAAGGCAATAACACCTTGGGTTGGAGGTAAACACACTTCCAAGAGCTTTAGCAATTTGCTTCATTCTATAGTCAATAATCAATAATAATAATCTGAGTTACATTGGTATATATATATATATATATATATATATATATATATATAATTCCATGCCCTAGACTTCCAAATTCCAATCTAACTAAACTTTCTATAAAAAGAAAACTTTAAAAACTCAAATCCTGTCATGGACTGGTATTCTGCTAGTATTTTAGCCAAACTTTTCCAAGTCACATTTAATTCACAAAATCTTGGACTTGTTGGAAAGGTAATGTAATAACCTTTAAAATGACACAAAAATAAGCCAAATAGGTAAGTTTTGACCTTTAGGGCCTAAAGAAAAGTGATGGAAATATATATTTTATTTCTCTAAAATATAAATAAAACCTATTATATTTAGAAATTAAAAAAAAAAAAACTAAATTATTAATAAGAAACTAACTTAGATTTACCTAAAATTGACACTATTAAAAAATCTTTCCATACAAAAATGTTAAACCCAAACTGTTCTTACATAAGTCTATCAAACTTGAGTATGAGTTGTTTCTTGTTTTGCATCATCTTCTCCTCTTATAGAAAAGATGAACTCCATATGAATTCTCTTTTCTCTTTCTGTCAATTAAGGATGGTCCTTGCTTCAATTTGATGTAAATGCATTCTTACATGAAGATTTGGAAGAAGAAGAGTGCATGAAGCCTCTCCCTTGGAATTTTGTAGACAACTAAGAAATGAAATATGTATAAGTTGAAATTTTTTTTTTGTAAGGTTTTAAACAATCTATAAGGGCATGATTTGAACGAATCAAACATGCTATGGTGAAAGGTGATTATATATAGTGCCAAACAGACCGCACACTGTTTGTGAAGTGTCAAGAGGACAAGTTGACTGCATTGATTGTCTATGTAGACGACATTGTGGTAACTGGAAATGATGAGGTTGAAGTGAGATGACTCAAGGAGAGATTGACACAAGAATTTGAAATTAAATATGTGGGGTAGTTGAAGTATTTTCTTAGAATTAAGGTAGCTAGTTTTAAGAAGGGGATCTTCATTTCTCAGCAAAAGTATGTCCTTGATCTTCTGCAAGAAATTGGCTTGATAGGTTGTAAATCTTGCAAGATCTTGATTGACCTGAATCAAAGACTGATGGAAGATGAGAGTTATCGTCTCCTTGATGTTGCAAGATATTTGAGATTGGTGGGATGTCTCATCTACTTATCGCTTACCAGACTGGACATTACACATGCTGTCAGTGTTTTTAGCTAATTTTTGCTTGAACCCATTGGATCTCATTTAGAGGTTATATGCAGAATTCTCAGATGTTTAAAAGGGGTGTCCAAGGAAAGGCTTCTTAAATGTTACGAGATGCCACTTTCGTCTAGAGGCCTATAACTTTTGGTTACTGTACTTTTGTGGGTGACAAACTAGTTACATGAAGGAGTAAGAAGCAATCTATTATGGCAAGGTCAAGTGTGGAGGCAATATTCTGGTTGATAGCACATGGAGTTTGTGAAGTCTTGTGGATAAAGAAATTGTATTCTTGCAAGTGGAAAAAAAGAAGAAAAAGAGTAGAAAATGAAAGAACAAGAGAGAAAACAAGAAGAGAATAATACGATGTGTTTTGTGATGAATTGTGTATGTTAGAGATATTCTCTACATACTAGAGTATTTATTCATGAGCTCTTATATACCAGTATTTTGGTCTACATACGTAGATACATTATGACATAAATACCCTTAGCATATATATATGACTACACTCCCCCTCAAGTTGGAGAATAAATATTGATTATTCCCAGCTAGCCCACAAGATACAGAAAGTATGCCCCAGTAAAGCTATCAGCTAGTTTATCATGAGTATAGATGAAGGGGTATAGATGTTTCATTTCTTAATATGGTCTTTAATAAAGTGACGGTCAACCTCCACATGTTTAGTACAATCATGTTGCACAGGATCATGTGCAATGCTAATTACGGCTTTGTTATCACAGTAGAGACTCTGATGCAAACATCATGATCGAGATGATGATTGAGCCATGCGTACAACTACTTCAGTCACTCTTTTATTTTCTTTTTGTTATTTGTGTCTCATATAAAAAGGGGGGCACAGGTTTTTTAGGGTAGTTTGGTCATGAGTTGTTTAATTAGGGGTTTTTATGTCTTTTGTTCTTAGATAGAGGTATTTTGAATACAATATTTTAGAGTTAGGGGTATAGCTGTAGGAGTCTATTTATAGACCCCACGACCACGGATTCTTTATGCAATGAGATTGAAAAGTTGGTTTCGCGTTTTGGTGTCTCTTCTTTCTCTTGGCTACAGTTGAAGATCCCTAAAACTCTGGGATGGATCTAGATCTCCACCTAGTTTAACACTAGTGGTGGAGGCCATTCCTTTCCTCTTGGATCAAAGGTCATTCTTTCCCTTTTTCTCTATTCATCTTTTTCTTTTTTTCAAAGTTGTTGTTGAAACTATGTGAACCTTAAAGGATTCATCACCAACTTCAGTTTTTGGACCAACAACAAATCCCATAAGGTTCCTTTAGGCTGGACGACTACATTCAAATACAAAAGGGAAGCCTTAAAATTATTTTGAAGCAAGTTATAAAATGGGTTATCATCATCAGGCGTGAAATCCAACTTCAAGCAATTTTGGAAAATTGACTAACAGTCTCAATAGCCAGGAGTTTGATCTAATTCGAAGACTTACATCCCTCTTATAACACTGTACAATCCTATGTGTGGTGGGACCCAGTCCTAAAATTCAGGTGTGTTCGAGATATACCCTGGATCCCAAGCATTAGGCATGGTTTTACTGAAATAGGGGATTCTGCGAGATCTTCTATATCTCCCTAGAATCTGTCAAAGTTGTTTCACTAGGATTATAATAATCCTTGTACGATCCTAAGAGTGCTTCTATTTGTTCAGAAGCTTGCTACTACGAAGAGAATCACACTTATGAACTCCAAGGCTGGTGGTAGTACCAAATGTAGGTTAGGTTCATCTACTTCATTCAAATCGCCAAATCTCAAGCACGTTGACTAAGGATTATGGTTGTTCTATCATCTGAATATAATAGAGAAGAGTAATATGACTTGGATGTGCTATAAACTCCCTGTTTTAACTCCTATTCAAATTCCTACATGAGTTGTGATTGGATGGCTTGTATGTCATATGCTTAAGGCTGAAACATCATGTTCTGAACTATTCTCATCTATTTTCAGCCATGTTACAAGATGTTAGTCCTTTATTCACCATGCACTAATTGATTCCCTTGTAATTCTCTGCATCCACCAGTTCCTTGTCCACATAATTACCTCAGTTTATATACTTTTGTACCTATTTCCTGCAGTAGAATTTCCTAGACAGCATCACTACTATTTTCTATTCCTAAGTTTTTTTGGTAATTCAGCATATTGTTTCGGTCTATTGTTTGATCATTAATTTTTTGAGCCCTAATTCTTCTTCTTGTTTATGAATATATGTTAAAACATCACTTGAATTAGCATGTGGACTTGCAAGTAGGAATCTTGTTTATCTTTCTCACTACTTTAGCAATTTTATTTCTATCTCATGTGCACACAAACTAACCGACATGCGTGCTGTATCAGATTCATGGGTCCCTTTATCGAAAATCCCACTTCGGATAACAACATTTTTAACTATAATGATTCACAAATCCCATGAGCCATGGATTTGAATTCTGCCTCAGCACTTAATCGGGCTACTATAGACTGTTTCATACTTCGCCAAATGACCAAGTTTCCTCCAACAAACAAACAATATCCGGATGTAGACCAACGGTTAATAAGAGACCTTGCCCAATCAGCATCAATCTAAACCTCAACATGATGGTGTCCGTATCTCTTATACAAGAGATCTATTCCCTGAAAGCCCTTTAAATATCTAAGAATTCAGTAGGCTACCTTCATATGGTCTTGAGTTAGTGCATGCATGAACTGATTGACCGCACCAACTGCATAAGTAATGTTTAGGCGAGTAAGAGATAGGTAAATGAGGCGCCCTACCAGTCTCTAAAATTGCCCAACATTAATAAGCCGCTCACTATCATTCTCCTTTAGGTGATAATTCATCTCAATTGGTGTAGCACAAGGTTTGCAACCTTCCATGCTAGATTCCTTTAACAAATCTAACATGTACTTCCTCTGAGAAAGAAAGATGCCTTGTTTGGCTTTGACAACTTCAATCCCAATAAAGTATTTTAGAGAGCTAAGGTCCTTAATTTCAAATTATCATGCTAGACTTCCTTTCAACCGTGCCACTTCTACCCCATCATTACCAGTGACCATGGTATCAAATATCTCGAAAAATCTTAAATATCTTCCAATATATATCCATGTCTACTAGTACTAACACGACATATTCCTATACCGACACGAAACATTAAATACATTATAAAAATTCATTTTTTTGTCAACATGATGTACGATGTCGGTGTGATTGAGCGAATATTCTCCTTTCACAGTGTATTATTGCCTAATATCAAGGAGTTGTAATTTCTTCCTTGTTGTTGGTTTTTTTTTCTTTTGCTTGCTTGTTTATGTCATTCCCTTTCTTCATCTACTTGGTGAAGTCTGTTTTTGTTTGTTTTCTTTCCTTTCAATAAATTCTCATTTTACCTCTAAAAAAAAAAATATCAACATTGTGTTGTTATAATAAAAAATTATATGAAAAACGATAAATTTCAAAGAAAGTAAAAGGAGGGAGATGGAGAAGTTGCAGATAAGAAAGCAAAAAAAAGTAGAGAATCTACTTGTTCCCTTATGCCTATATGGTTAGATTATAATATTTTTGTCAACCATTATGTATGCATGTGTATTTTTGAAGAATATTAAAATACAAGTTTACTAAAATAAGCTATCATTTCTATGAATCTATTTGTTTCCTTGTGCATATGTAATTAAATTAGAATATGGTTTTTAAGTTTCCACGATTTTTATAATATCTATTTTCGATATTTCTGACATTTCCGATATCTTATTTTGGCTTGACTGATATTTCCACCGACACTGACTTACATCCCACCAGTTTTTTGCCTCTGGGAAGATCAACCAACTCCCACATGTAGTTTTTTTTTCCAATACCTTCATTTCCTCAACCATTATATTCTTCTATTCTGGTTGTGCTAAGGCTTCTGGTACACTGCAAGGAATAGAAACAGAAGATAAGGCCACAGAGAAACTTCGAAAAGAAGATGATAATGAGTTATAGGAAACAAAATTTGATATGGGGTGTTGAGTGCAAGTCCTAACACCCTTTCTATGAGCAATAGGTAGGTCCAGATCATCATGAATTGGAGGAGAAGAAAGGTTATTACCTTACTTAGGAATTGGCTTAGAAGTTGATGTCTGGAGTGAGTCATGATAATTCAAGTCCTGGGTTCTTCCTTCATCCTCTTGTGCTCCTTTTTTCTTTCTTCGCGTATATACTTGTAACCCCCCCTTGTTACCAATACTACTTCTGCCATCAAACTAGTATGATGGAACTGGGACAAGAATTTGGATAGGAAGTGGAGTAGTACTATCCAACTTTGCATTTACCAACAACTCCCCCTAGAGAGATGTCCCATGTGAAGAAAAGAAATGAGTAGAATAAAAAAAGGTCACATCTTGAGAAACAAAATAGCGACAAGTAGGTGGATGAAAGCATTTATACTCATTCTGATTCACCCTATAGCCCAAAAAAACACATTTAAGTGCCTCCTTTAGGGTTTAATTTGGTTCGATTAGATTTGGGTACATGGACATAACAAATACATCCAAATGTCTTGGGTGGTAAGGGGAATAAGGATGAGTTGGGAAACAAGATTTCAACTGGGGACTTGTGAGCAAGAACACGGAAAGACATCCAATTAATCAAGCAAGTAGCTGTTTGAATTGCCTCAAACCAAAAAGTCAGTGGCACATTCATGGTAAATATGATCGCATAGGTAATCTCTAGTAAGTATCTATTCTTGCGCTCAACTACCCCATTTTGCTCAGGGGTGTTCGGGTAGGTAGTCTAGTGAATGATTTCAGATGTATTAAGAAAAGAGGAAAAGTCCCGAGAAAGGTATTCTCCACCATTGTCCGACCTTAGAACTTAATGTTTGGTGTTAAACTAAGTAGTAACCATACTATGAAAGGATTTGAAAGATGTACAAACATCTTATTCTTCAGCAGGTAAACCTAAGTAGCACGAGAGCAATCATCCACAAATGTCACAAAGTATCAAAAGCTAGACAGAGTTTGTAGGGGAGGGTCCCTATACATTAGAGTGCACAAGAGAAAATGGAATAAAACTTTTGTTATTACTACCAAAAGGGTTAACAGACTTACAATGCTTAGCCAACTGGCATGGTTCACAAAAGAAATTAGATTTACAATAAGAAAACTAAAGAAACATTTTCTTCAACATAGAAAAAGACAAATGACCCAAGCGGCAATGCCAAATGAACTACTCATTTGATCCGGAAGGAGAAATGCCTTGTTTTATTACTGATGTAGCTATTGCAAAACTAGAATGCAAAAGGTATAAGCCATCCTTCTCATGCCCCAAACCAATTGTCTTATTCGCCACCATGTCCTGCAACACACAATGGGAAGGGAAAAAAGTTACACAACAATTTAGAGCTTTAGTAATATGACTGATGGATAATAAATTAAGATTGAATTAAGGAACATGCAACGCAAATGATAGATGTAGATTAGAGGTGATAGGAATATCACCTTGTCCAGCTATAAAAGAGAGGAACCATCTACAATTTGGACCTTATCTTGCCTGAACAAACATTATAAGAGAGAAAGAGGGATGACATACCAGTCATATGGTGGGAGGCCCCTGAATTAATAATGTAGGAGCTTGGGAGACTAGAGAGAGAAGTAGACAAAACAAATGCAAATGTACCTGAATATGCAAAGAAGGAAGATAGGGCATTAAAAGGATGGTCCAATTGAGAAACAAAGCGTTTGAAGGCCTCAATCTCCTTTGTAAACAAGCCCCCATCTAAAGAACTAGGAGGCTGAGAGATTGGAACTACTATTTTTGTAGGTGTAGTAGTCACTGAGTGAGCATTAAATTGGCTAGCACCCAACCGGCCTCCTCCACGACCACTACTGGACCCACCTCGTAGAGAAGAACGTAGAGATGGATCATGTGGTCGGTCATGAAGGTCCCAACACTGGTTTTTAGTATGCCTCAACCGACTACAATGTTCACATTTAAGCCAATCTTGATCATTAGAAGTGAATTCATTCTTCTACCACGACTATGCCCAATATTGACACCATGGTCACCTCTAGTGGAAGTAGAGACTTGTGCCAATTTCTCAAAAGAGGAAGACAAATTCATCACTCCCTGACATCCTTCTTTATGAACGTAAGCATACATCTCATTTAAGGAAGGTAGAGGGTCCTTACCAAGAAGTAGGACCACCTATTCATACTTTGGATTTAGCCTAGTTAAGAATTCAAAGATTTGGATGCTTTCAACATGTTTCTTATACTCTATGGTATCTGACATGAAAGTTGGATGATACGTAGTATAGTGATCCGATTCATCCCACATCTTTCTCAAGGAAGAATAATAAATAACAAGTGGCTTATTTCATTGCTTAAACTGAGTAATCTTTTGTCTCAACTCATACACCTTAGTAGTATGGCCCATTTGAGAGTAAGATTTTGCTAAGGCATCCCATATCTGATGGGCTGTTTCTAGAAACAGGAAGTGGTCACTAATTTCCGGCTTCTTGGAATTTAATAGCCACTCCATGATGGTTGCATTTTCCGTTTTTCACTTCCTATAGTGAGGATCACTACATGAAGGTATCTCCATCTCATCAGGTAGGTACTCTTCCTTGTCTTTTCCTTGAATATAAATTAATACCGATTTGGACCAAGTAAGATAGTTGTTGCCATCAAACTTAATTGTAGTGATCTGAGGTTAAGATGTATCTCCAACTATTTGGATATGACTTCACTTTTGCTTGAGTCTCCCACTGTCTGGCTTGAGTTCCGGCTTTATTCTGACGTCAATTAATGGAGGGAAAACAACTACTCAAGGCTTGAAACAAAAAAAGAGACCTTAACACTAAGTCAAAAACACCTAATAAACCAACATAAATCAATCACCTTCATTGTTATGCCTCGGTCACACCATGGTTACATGGCTACATAGTCATAAGGTTGCATGTAGGTTACACAAACCAGTCAATCAATGTTGGAGACCCATACACGACAGAGCCATCCATGATTCCTAACCCCCTTTTTTTTTCAAAAGAAAAAAGACAAAAAACACGTCCCTATATTGGACGTTGTTCAACAACCCCTAAGAAATCAATAAAGGTCCTCGAAATCTTAACCAAATTGAATCAAACTACTTTTGATGTACTTTTTAGGTAAAAACGACCAATCCTTTTGAATCAATCGTAAAAGTAATTCAAGATCTTATCGCAATCAACAATTTCATCCGATTTGGGGTTTTTTCAAAATTTCGCAAAAAACACATCTCCTGGCTTAAAAAAATTTTGAAAAAAAAAACGATAATACTTAGCAAGTAATTTTGACTAAGATTCCTAGGGTTTCGAGTTCTGACGTCGTACGGCCTTGCTGACGTCAACCGTACGAATACTGACGTCAGCATTGTTAGATGTCCCTAATTGTCTCCCGATCGATTCTCTTTTGCTCTGATACCAAGTTGGATTCCTGCAAGTGGGAAAACAAGAAGAAAAAGAGGAGAAAAGGGAAGAACAAGAGAGAAAATAAGAAAAGAATAATACGATGTGTTTTTTGATGAATTGTGTATGTTAGAGATGTTCTCTACATACTAGAGTATTTATTCATGAACTCTTATACACCAATTTTCTGGTCTACATATCATATAAATACCCTTAGCATACATATATGCCTACAAAAGATAGTCTTGATTACAACAACAATTAGCATTGCACACAACTCTTGTCACTTCATTAAGGACCATCTGAAGTTTGGCACTATTTGTATGCCATTTGTTAAGACTGAGAAACAGCTTGCAGAGATATAGTAGCCAAGGGATTAAACAGAGTTAAGTTTTCTTCCATTGTTAGCAAGTTAGGAATGTTTATTCTCTATTCTCCAGCTTGAGGGGGAGTGTAAGAGATTGTGGGTAGTAGTATTCATGTATATGGGGTATAGGTGTAAATACATGTATGCAAGGGTTATTTTAGTCTTCTTTTGTATTTTGTTGGTAATAGTATACTTATGCCATATCGTATAGCACTTGTAAAAGTATTAATACATTTAGTAGAGAGGGCATAATAACTCTCCTATGTCTTCTCCCCAAATCTTTTTCTTCTTCTCTATGAAACCCTAATTTCTCTCTTCTCCTCCCCCTCCAAGTAAATCTACTCCTATGTCCTACCAAGTTGACTAAAGCAAACTACGATGAGGAAATCCCTGTTAGTTGGTACCAGTTAAGTTGGTTAATTTGGAAAATTTGCTAAAAAGTTGGAAATATTCCATCCCAGTGGAGAATGTCAATTGTGAAATGTTCTACCATGTAAGTTTTGACAAAGAATTAATAAAAAATTTCATTATGGGAGACCTCATGATATGAAGTCATTAACTACCAGCGTTAACATATTCTTCTGTATGTTTCCATGAAACTGTGTAGTTGGAGTTCTGTAGTTATAACTTAAAATGTCATATTTACTTTCTTGTATCTGTGGCTACATCTCTAATAACATTTGATTCCACATAATGAGACCATTACTGTGTTAGATGATATACTGGTCTGCTTGACCTCAGGTTTACTTTTTCATTGCAACATTTTATTGTATTTTTGTTTCATTGCATCATTTGACAAGTAGTTTCTGCAGACTTGTTAGTAAAGGGTGCAAGCTGGTTGGGTCTGGATCGGCAGTACCCAATCTTCTGGTTTCCAATGATGATCTTGCAAAATTTGTTGAAACTTCTGATGAATGGATATCTGTTCGCACGGGGATTCGTAATCGACGTGTTATTTCAGGTAGCCTTGTCCTCGCTCTACATGCTAGTGCCATCTTTACCTCTTTTTCATTTTACAAACCTGAGGTTCATCAAGAAATACAGGAAACTCTGCTGTGTGCTGTTAGTTGAGTACATGTGCCAGACTTTGACGGGCACTGAGACTCACCATTTGATGACCTACCAAGGAACTGCCATAAAATTTTCTGAATTTTCTGCCATATTATCTCCGGGAGTCAAGAAGTATGGTTCGGATTTAGGATTGGGTTGGCATCTGGCATAAGAAATGCGCCTGTGATTCTGAACTACACGTGTGGGATGTGTTCCATAAATGCTCAAAATGGGAGTTTCCCTCTTTCTTTATGTTTTTTTCATGGTTGACATAGTTTTGCAATCAAAGGAAGCTTACCTGTTGGTCATGGTACACTAGTTATACGAATATTTAATTGTATTGGTTTGACTTGTGCATTGTAGGGGAAGATACATTGACGGATTTGGCTATTGAGGCGGCAAAGAAAGCTCTCCAAATGGCTCAAGTCGATCCTGATGATGTGGACCTAATTCTGATGTGCACCTCTACTCCAGAGGATCTTTTTGGCAGTGCCCCTCAAGTAAGACTACTAGGTTGTGGATTATATACATCCTAAATAGATGAAGTATTTTACAAAATAAGAAGGTAAGTATAATTATACTTGAGGTTGCACTACATGCTGTTTTCAGTCAACTAGGCATAAAGGGTTCTGTGATATATATATATATATAAATGCTTAGGTAGTAGGGGTTTCCTAGGAGACCCAAAATGTTTTTATTATTTAATTCATAGGAATTAAAAATAATTGATCATTTTTTTTATAGTTAGAACCCTGTCTTCAATTTCCTCCAATTTTATCTTACATAACAAGGAATGGCAATGGAGTGGATTAACCAGGTAACCCTGGTGCTACCCATATGGCTGAGTTTGGTATGATCTTAATAGGGTAGTGGATAAGGTTGGGTTTGGGTTACAATAAAGTGATTTGGCAGGTCATTATATTCTTCAGAGTTTTACTTTTATTAGGGAGGAGGTAAGTATAGTAGTATTGAGAGAAGGCTTCTGTTTATTGTTTTTCTCTGTCATCCTCTCCTCTCTCAACATGATATACAAACTGTGAGGACTCTCTCTCTCTCTCTCTCACACACACACACACACACTCGCACACACAGACATCCATGCATGCTGATCTAGTGTTGGCGCTAGTTGTGGTGGCAAACAGTTCAAGTCATGGTGAGAAGGTTGATGGAGAAGAGATGACACAAGGTGACTTATTCTCATCAATGGGAAAAACACAAGCTGTTTGCTCTCTAGTAGTTCTATCATTTTTTTTGGGGGGGTGGGGGTGGTGGTGTGCGTGTGCGTGTGTATGTCTTGCTCCTTGGCTGCCCCACCTTGCCCCGTCTCATTCATTGGGCAGACCAAGTTTGGGTCAAGGTTAGGTTTAATAGGGTTAGGGTCGCAATGGCCCCACCAATTCCAATCCATTGTCATACCTAAGGGTGTCAATTGGGCCGGTCTGGCCCAAAGCCTGACATGCCTGGCTCGAAAAATAGTCGGCCTGGGCCAAGGTAACTTCCGGCTGGGCTGAATTTGGACCCAAATTTCACGCCCAAAGTTTTATTCGGGCTGAGATTGGGCAGACTCACTTTTAGCCCGAACTCAGCCCGGCCCGGCCCGGCCCGGCCCGAAGTAGTAATCAAATATAGCCTGGCCCGACCCGGCCCGAAATAGGTATAAAATATGGTTTGGCCGGGCCCGAAATTGGTATAGCTTAACCCAACAGATATAAGACAGTTTTGGGCCCATTATAAACCCAAATTTAACTTATTAGGCATATTTTCAAAATATTAGAGATAATAAAGAGCCATTATCAGCCCAAAATTTAAAATGAACTTTAATAATCAATTTTTTTTTTAAAAAGAGCTTTAAGTTCGGGCCAGCCCGAACTCAACCCGAAGCCCATGATTTTAGAATGGGCTGAGTTTGGGCTGACTACCTCAGGCCAAATTTGGGCTCGGGCTGAGTTCGGGCCCATATAACTAAGTTCGGGCAGACCTCAGCCTAGCCTAGCCCGGCCCGATTGACAGCCCTAGTCATACCTATACATAATCTGAACTTTTTTCTTTATTAATAATAATTATTATTATTATTATTACTACTACTTAACAATCCTCATCCTTGACTTATTTCATTTTTTTTGTTAATAAAGAAATATGATTTTGTAAGTTGGGTGACTGGTCCATTCTCGTGTCTTTTTATTTTTATTTTTTCTTTCCTTTTTTTAATCCCTTTATTTCTGGATTGGGAGATTGGGATAGGATAATGGGGTTGTGATTGTTGTATTTTTGCTGTTTTCTTCTCTAGATCTTGGTAATTACTTTATAACCTAGTTCCCTCAGCGATGCCTAGATGCCACCAGATGTCTACTTTTTAGTGGCTGTGTAGAAATTTATGAAAAATGTCGACTGCCTAGACCTTGAGCCATGCAGGCATTTTTCCTGGTTGCTTGGATGATGCTTTAACTACACTAGCACTTCTACCAAGTGCTATATTTTTGGACATGCACTTCATTGGCATGTTTCACCTTGAAAGTATGTTCAACTATTGTTTTCCCATCTGACTAGTTCTTATTGTACCTCACTTGCAAGCGAGAAACATATTTTACTTCTTAGGAGCACTATGAGGATGCCCTACAACTCTATACCATGCACATAGTTGCTGACCTCTTTTTAACTTTGCCTAGGCCCTTGCGATTTTCTTGGGAAACTTTGTTTCCTTACTCTTCAAAGTAATAAATCTTCAAAAGGTTCTAGCATCCATTAAGTAGGGTAGGCGTTCTGGTTTTCTCTTAAATTGGGTACATGTGTTAGATATCGTACTGCTGGCTCTGTTTCTACTTTCATGTTTTGTAAGGTATGTTGAATTTCACAACATGATATAAAAACTTCCTATTGGTACTCAAGACTCTGGTGAGAAAATAGTTGTTGCTGAAAAACAAAGTTTTGAGTACATGTACGAGTTTCTACCTTATTCATGGTTATAACAACACTTGAAACTTAGACCACCTGGCTACAGAAACGTGGCTGAATTTCTAGATTTTCAGCTGATTCTGTGGAAAGACTGCTTAGTTGACTAAAAAATCTACTGCCCAAGCACCTATTTCAATTTTCATTTCTATATCCATGCTTATTAAGTGATTTCTTTTTCGTTAAGCTTGATATTGTAACCACTTTAATAAAATCTCATTTGGTGCATCTAATATCAGATCCAGAGAGCACTAGGCTGTAAAACAAATCCTTTGGCGTATGACATAACAGCTGCATGTAGTGGATTTGTGTTGGGCCTAGTTTCAGCTGCTTGTCACATAAGAGGTAAATAATCTGTTTACTTTAGTAGAAAATGAGTTATTTAACTATTGCTCGTGGTCTATAGAATTGAATTATGCTGATCCAAATTACAGGAGGTGGGTTTCAGAATGTTCTAGTAATTGGTGCTGATGCTCTTTCCCAATATGTTGACTGGACTGACAGAGGGACCTGCATTCTGTTTGGGGATGCTGCTGGAGCCGTATTAGTACAGGTAACTGTCTTCTTTTTGTTTGTGGGTATTATTTTACATTGGATGGTTGTAGTATATGCTAGTTATGGCCTGGATGCATAGAATGCGAAAGTTTTTTTTCCTTTCATTCTCATGATTTTAGTTATTTTGTTTTCATCATGTTTTGCTCAACTCTTTACGTGTTTAGGAGTTTTAGGGTCTTCTTGGTAATTTGGTTTTTCCTCACATGAGAAATTATGCCAAATTGGTTTACATATTGGGAGCTCTACTCTTCACAAGGCACTTCACTTTCTGGCTTTCCATTCTTGTGCTTTCTTGATTGGCCACAGTTCATGATAGTGTTTTTGTAATTGCATTAACAAATATTTATATGTTTACTCTCATGTTACCTACTGTGCTCTATCTTTTGAAGGGCACTAGAGTTTCTACCAGAACCTGCATTTATAGACTATCTTTTTGTAATGGGCTTAAATCATTAAGCCCATAATGCAGGTTTAGAATTTTTTTTTCTGTTTTTAGATGCTTCTTTCATGAGATTGCTGTATTTGTGCTACACACATTAATGGGGGGCAGTTTCGTCTGTTCAATCATATTTATAATAGAATATTAGTGTGTCAACCGAATCATTAGGTCAGTGCATCTCATCACTTCTCTTCTTCTTAGTCTTCTCCAATCCTAAAGCTAGTGCATCTTTTTCTAATTTTCCATTCATCCCTCCAAATTTTTAATGTACGTCTTAGTTTGCATGTCTATTTCCTTCATAAGTTTTGTTTGCCTCAGTTTGCAACTCTAATCTCTTCCTAATTTTTTGCCTACCTCAAAAAATGATGACCAGGCAACCAGAATTTTACAATTTGGGATATCTGTACACTACTCCATACACTACTGCACCCGCCCTTGGTTCCAATCAATCTTTTTTTTTTTTTGATAATTCCAATCAATCATGAATAGCTATCCTCCACAACCCCTCTGGCTCCTCCCAAACTCCCAAAGTGGTACTCCTGGAAAGGCATTATTCTTTTTTAAATGCTTCATTAATACCAATACTTTTTGATGAATTTTTAGTACCTTTTGTACTCCTCTATATGTATCTAATGTAATTTATGTGATTTCCCTTCCTACCTTAGAAATTACCTTTGGATTCTCTCAAGCTTGCAGGCAATTGCCAATGGTTTTCTGCATAAATAAGTGAAGTGGGTGGTGGTTTGGAAAGAGTGCAATTGATGAGGGTGGCATGCCTTCAGAAGGGATGTGATTCTCCAAGTGGCTTGCATCTTCCTAATTTTTCCGACGATTTGATGAGAACAATATTCTCTTCTTTGTATTCAAAGAAGGATTCTTTCATGAGGATCATACAACGAAGCTATAATTTTTCACATAATTCCGAGAACTTTGAAATTTTGTTTTGGTTTCGGGCAATTTTGAAGCTTTGACCATCTTTACCAAGCTTTATACAAAATTTCCAGTACATTAATGAACTTTCATAGTTATTCAGAAATTTTGGTATTTCATTTCAGGACCAAAAATTGATAGATAAACTGTGATTTGACACCTTGCTTATAGAACGTGGGTATTTCTCTTATAATCTATTAGCATTAAAAATTACATTTCTACTCATGAGCAGCTATGTTTGTGTGGGAAAACTTACTCATTTGTTGCTCATAAGTGGTACTTTTCTACTTCAGTGTAAACTAGCATACCTGCTATTTCTTGCAGAAAATGGATTATTGCTTCCACTTTGATATTACAATTATTTTGCAGGCCTGTGATGGCAATGAGGACGGCTTGTTTGGCTTTGACTTGCACAGTGATGGGGAGGGCCAAAAGTATTTGTCCTTGTCTTCTGCAGAAAACCAATTGAATTTGTCTTTTTTATTATGTTTTATTTTGTTCTCCCCTCCTTTGCTTTCCTTCTTTGATTATCTACTTTGCCTAAAATGTCTGCAAATTGAGATTGAGCAGTCACTCCTGGCTCTTTATGCAGGCACTTAAATGCCACAATCAAAGACAGTGAAATGGAGCATGTGTTGGGATCCAATGGTTCGGGGGTAGATTTCCCACCAAAACGTTCCTCTTACTCCTGCATCCAAATGAATGGCAAAGAAGTGTTCCGCTTTGCAGTTCGGTGTGTACCACAGTCGATTGAGTCTGCCCTGGAAAAAGCTGGTCTCACAAGCTCCAACATTGATTGGTTACTGCTTCATCAGGTATTACACATAAGATCTCCGAAAGGGAAATCTAAGGGCCCTGTCTTATGGACCCAAAATACATGTGGCCTACTTTGCATTGGGGTGAGATCCATCCACCGCTTTCAATCCACCTAGGAGATATATGTGAAGAGCAGCTCGATCAGACAACTTTACTAATTATTATTATTATTCTTACATCAAATACAAAATTTTCTGCAGGTAATATATCAGATAATAACTGTCAAACAAAACTGAGAAGAAAAAAGATCAATTTACTCCTACCAAAAATTCAAAACAACCCAAACCCTAGCATAGTACACCTAGAGTACACCCTAGTTTCTTTACCATAAGTATTGTTCAACTTGTGCAATCATTGTTCACTAGTCACTAGAAAGCTAGTCCAATTAAATAATTTTATATAAAAAGAAAAAACCTTACCTGGATAACTTAGGAATCTTTATTAGTTAATATTTTTATGTACCTTTATAATTTTTTAACTAGTAACTTGTGTTCTTTAATGGATTACCTGGTCCCAGTAGTATTTATTTACAAAATTTCTACTGTATAACTATTATTATTGTTGTTATTATTATTTTTCTTTGTTTCTGGTAAGTATTCTAGCCCATTGAATGTAGCACATTTTGGACCTCTATATAAGTATACAAACTGGTCCAGTTGTAATAACATTTGAATGGTTAGATCATCCAATCAGGTTGATTTTCATCATACTAGGGTCTATAGGTGGGATTGATGAATGTTGGATCCCAACCCTAATATTACATGTGTTTAGGTATGCCTGTTTATTTGGTAGCTTTGCTATTTGTTAATCGTAGTGGTAATAAGTAATGGAACAATGGTCAAATGCAGGCAAACCAAAGGATCATCGATGCAGTTGCAACACGTTTAGAGCTCCCACCCGAACGAGTAATATCAAATTTGGCTAATTATGGTAACACTAGTGCTGCGTCCATTCCCTTGGCATTGGATGAAGCTGTTCGAAGTGGCAAGGTGCAGTCAGGCCATATGATTGCTGCTGCAGGTTTTGGGGCTGGCCTTACATGGGGTTCTGCGATTGTGAGATGGGGATGAGACCGTTATCAGACTGATGACCGGTAGAAGAGGGAAAAAACCTGATTTTCATTTGAAGTTTGTTGGAGATACAGTTGGGTAGGCTCTAATCACACCATCTCTCCTGCCCCCCCTCTCCTGTTCTTTTGGATTTTGTAATCATTTGGATTTGGGTGCCTTTAATAATTTAATTTTTTTTTCTCCCCCAATGGCATAGATATTCTTTGTTTTTATTGTTCTCTGAGGCACTACAATGTATCATATGCAGCACTATTGTCAATCCAATTACGATCACAACTGATATTCACGGGTGAAGCACCCAAGTTTTTTCTTACGGTGCAGTACATTGGATATGTATATGTTAGGAGGATTCACCAAAGCAAAACAAATACTTAAGCAGCCCCTTCACCCCTGATGCAGCATGCGTGTATGTAAGAAATTAGAGATCCAAGGTAATTACACCAAGTAATAAGCAACTATGAACTGGATTCCTACTCTCCAGTATAAATTAAGATCAGAAAGAAAAATAGGTAATAGAACAACTCAGACCAACAGGAATTGAACCAATCCAAAGTTGAAACTACATTAGATTTAAAGCATATATAGATAGATAGATAGATAGACTAATCTACTGCAGACTAAGAAGAAATCAGTTGACATTGAATATCAATCGGACCTAACAATTCTAAGAGTCAAAACAAGTAATTTGGTGTCAACAAAGCTCACGGCCTCACGGGTTTGGGAGGCAAACAGCCTGAGAGTAGAAGGGAGTTTTAAATCTCAAGGCAGCGGGTAAACAAGGGGACTTTGGGTGGTTCAGATGGGATTAACAGGGTAGAATTTGGAATCAGATTGCAGTCCACACAGGTTCTGTTATGGGGTTAAATAGTAAGGTTAAGAGGCTATAAGATATTGGATTTGTCTTAGGGAAAAATAGGGTAGTAGAGGTGGAGGTAAGGGCTGTAACGGGAGGGAATTTGGGTTTTATGAAGGCTGTTCAGCAAGATGTGTATGTAACCATAGATATGCTGTAAACGAATACCTGTAGAAGAGTCTCAGCCAATCACCAGTAGTAAGTATCAATTTTGTGGTGGTTATTGAACAGCAACACTGTGGTAGTATCTTGGACAGCAAACACTAGCAATAAATATCAATTCTAGGGGAGTTTCTGTTGCAACAAGTATGGTGTTACAGTATAACACCTCTTATGGTAATAATCAAACACAAAGGTCCAACATTGTGGACTGGAATGAGACTGTCGCAGATATGCCAATGTTATATTCTCCTTCAACGCAATCACATTTAAAATAAAGACCTCTAGGTGTTGCCGCAAATCAAAGAGATAATGTCTCTGGGTTTCTTCAAATGCATATCATCCGGTCTTCAATGAACATCCCATTGATGTTGCCACCAATAGTAAAAAAGGTGAGTTAAGTGTTGACATCCAAAATCAGAGAGAAAACCCCCATCTGAGTCTGCCGCAGGGGTCAATTAATATTGAGATTTTGATATCACTCCAGACATTGAAGAGCTAATAATCTCAAAGATGATTCCAAGTAGGGTTTTCTGGTTTTAGGGTTTCCAGGTGAAATCAGTATAGGGTGTGGGGTTAATAGGGTGCCGCAAGTATGCTTTATGAATGGGGAATTGATTTGAATGAAAATTTCAATGGGGAATGATGAGGATGTGGATTAGGGGTTGAAGAAAGGAAGTTTTGATGGTGGGAAAATAAAAGGGAATGGGTTAAGGTATGGGCGATGGATTAGGGATGGTACTACTGGGGTTTCTAGGTGAAAAATGAAAGAGGAGGAGAGAAAAGTTGTGGTCTACAATGTAGGCAGCAAAAAGAAACAAAGAATAAGAACACTTACCTTTGTGGAGAAAAACCTACTCCACTTACCATAGGAAAATTCTATCTAGGGTTTCAAGTTTGGCACAAGAACATGAAACAAGAAACTTCAAATTGTGTGGCGAAGAAAGCCAAGCAATTTTATAACCAATGCATAAGAAAATTTGGTGGGAGAGGGCCAATTATATAACCCATGATTTGGCTGGTTTTTCCCCTTGCAATAGCTGTTCAAATTCAAAATTTAGAAACTTGATAAATATGGAAACTTTATACTAACTAAAACTAAAACAAACTATAACCAAGGGTCTCTAACAT
>JAOXJP010283204.1:0-19341 GCA_025762735.1 Platanus orientalis | reverse complement strand
CTCTTAGAGTTCTTGGCCATGATGGCTTCCTAATGGGTATTTTCCACAAATACTGGGATATCTTCGGTAGTAATGTGACTGGGGTTCTCCTCAATTTCTTCTACCATAGTGTCTTTGTTGAAAGTCTCAACAAAAATTTTATTACCCTCATCCAAAAAATCAAAAACCCTAAATCTATGGCCTAACTCTATCCAATTAGCCTATCAATGTCATCAATAAAATTATTGCAAAAACTATGGTTAAAAGATTAAAAATCTACTTCCTCAAGAACATTTGCCCCAATCAAAACACATTTTTAAATGAGAGACAAATTACAAACATCTTCATTGCCCACAAAAACTATTAGTTTTCTTAATAATAGTAGGAACCGATCAAACCATATGGCTATTAAGCTTAATATGAGTAAAGTCTATGATTGTATTTAATGGTCTTTCATTTCGGGTATAATGGAGCATGTGGGATTTCAGCTCTAAAAGGATTATCTAGATCAAAATGTGCATGTCTTCGGTCTCTTACAACATCCTCCTCAATGGCTCTCCTAGTTCTAAGATTTTCCCCTCTTGAAGTATCCGACAAGGTGACCCCATCCCTCTCCCTTCTTGTTTATCTTGTGTGTTGAAGGTCTTTCTACTTCCCTAAATTATAAAAAAATATAGGGTAAACATTTCAGGAATTATAATTAAACAATCTAGCCCTCTCATAACCCACCTCCTCTTTGTGGACGATTGTTATATTTTTTCAAATGTGAATATGAAAGAAATCGGCTCAATTATGGAAACTCTGAGAGGTTTTTCTTGGGCCTTTGGACAAACCATCAATCACAACAAATAAAAAATTATCTTTAGCAAGTTTACACCTAGAAAATTCAAAAGATATATCCAAGGTGTCTTCAAGTTTAAGCAATCACAATCTTTATCTAATTATCTCAGGCTGCCCACCTTCATTGGTCAAAACAAATGTTAATTTTTCTCTTTCATTGAAGAAAGAGCTATGAACCATATCCAGGGGTGGAAGCAGAAATTCCTTTCCTCTACGGGGGAAGAAACTGCTTCTCAAATTTGTCCTTTCGGTAATTCCATCTTATACCATTTTTTTTTCAGCTATTTTGAAGAAAAAAAATTCCATCAACCCTTTGTAGCACAAATTTTGATGGGAGAATGGAGAAAACAATTGTAAAATTTATTGGGTCATCTAGAACTTCATAAAAAGACATAAATCTAAGGGGGGTTTGGATTTTAGGGATCTTCATGCTTTCAATCTAGCTCTTTTTACCAATCAAATTTGGTGTATCATACAAACGCCTTGAGGCCCTGTGGGTTAAACTCATAAAATCGATTTACTTCCCAAACGGATCCTTTCTAACTATTAAAATTCAGCCAAAGTGCTTATGGGTCTAGAAAAGTATTCTAAAGGGTATGAACATTTTCCTTAGAGGCATTCGTTGGAATGTGTGTGGGTAATGCCTCCTTTATTAATTTATGAACTGTTCCTTGGATTCCAATTGCGGAGACTTAACCCATCCTCCCCCCTCCAATTCTCAAGCTTTCTCAAAAGTGGTTGATTTCATTGATAGCTCTCAACACACTTGGAACCTCCCTCTTCTTCTCAAGAACTCAATTGACCAAGTGGATTTTGACCAAATCATCAAAATTCTCCTTGCCTATACTATTTGTGATTATAACCTCATATGGCACCATGATAAAAAAGGGGATTTTACTGTCAAATCAATCTATCACATTGTTGTCTCTCCTCTCCCTGTTTATCCTCTCATCGAGGTTTATTCATTCCCTTGGAAATTTATTTAGAGCGTTAATATTAAGTCCAAGATCAAGCATTTCCTATGGTGTGCTGTGAGAAATTGCATCCTCGTGAAAGCCAACCTGACCAAAAGAATTCCCAACCTTGATAATGCTTGTCCTATTTGTCAGAATGAAAATGAATCTACATTCTATTGCTTAGTGTCTTACCCTTTCATTGCCCGTGTGTGGTTCACCTCCCATCTAGCTATTAGAGCTCCTCTCAATCCCAACCTTTCCTTTTTAGGCTGGTTTTTCTCATGGACAAAGTTAAAAGAATTTGATAAGGAAAAACTATATCTTTTATATTTTTTGGCTATTAATTGTTGGAACTTATAGAAGGTTCGTATTGTTTTTGAAAATATGGTGAGGATGTTATACGCCAACCCCTAACCTCCGCCCACATCTGCCGATGGTCAAGTGGATGGAAACATCAGCGCCAAAAGTGATTTCCATTTTTTGGGAGAGTGTAAAACACTTCTGATGCTGATGTGGCCACCTGTTGACTTGGGCGTTTTTGTACGCCGAGCGTAGAAAAGCCTTGCCGTTGAAAATAAGATATCTTTTATTGATGGTGTGGTTTATGCTTCTAATAGGCTCCTTTAAGACTTTGAGAAGATGAAGGTACCTTCGGATGGAGCTAATTTACATGTCCCTGACTCCACTTGGCGTCCTCTTCTGCCAACTTTGTGGAAGGTTAATTTTGATGCAGCTTTCTTTATGGACAGCAGTTCGGTTGTTGCTGGTGTTAGTATTCAGGACTCCTTTGTTTCCCCTTATGTTGCTCTTGCTAGTCCCTTGATGGTTTCCCCCCCTCTGATGGCCGAATGTCTAACGGCTAATCAAGGCCTCTCCTTGGCCCTCTCACTTAGCCTCTTTAAAGTGTTTAAAGTGGTGTTAAAGAGGGATTCTCTTATTGTTATTAACTTATTATCTGGTGACATTTCTTGCTGTCCATTGGTTGTACGGTGCATTATCTTGGATTGTAAAACTTTAACAAACAGATTCTCTGATATTTCCTTTTAGTGGTTGGGTCGATCTGCCAATGGTGCAACTTATTTACTTGCATCTAATGGTGCCCCTCGCCCTACTTCTTAGTTCTTTTTGTCCCCCTCCTTGGCTGAGGAAAATTCATGAAGATGTCTATAATCTTATTTGCTTTGTCTTCGCCTCCCCTTAATAAATATCCCTTTTTACCCTCCAAAAAACATCTTGAATCGGCTTGGCTTCTGTGAGCATAGAATCCATGCACAATGCGTGTTGGGAGCTGAGAACACTCATATTAGAATTGAAAAGTGATTTGTATTTTTTGGGGTCCGTACTTATCACTTTTTAATGCTGATGTGAGTGTTCACAGGCCTTTAAACATAAATTGTGCACGGATTTTATATGTACAGAATCCAGAGCGGAAGTATTCTTGTTTCGATGTTAATCATTAAACTTGGATGCATTATGGGTTTTTAGCATTAACACATTATTAACATTTTTGTGTTACGTTGTTAATACCTTCTTACCAGTTGAATATTTATTTAGGAAAATCAAATCAGACCATCAACTGATGGGAAAGAAAGTACCATTAAGCTAAAATTTGAGACTCAGGCGTTTGAATATTTTTTAGAAGCAAGCTCAGCAAAGTAGTACTTCTAATTAAGACAATAAGGTTGGACCTGAATTTAAGATTTACGGTCCAAATTAAAATCATCTTGCCTGCTAAAGAAAGAAGAAGAACCCATTTTAAATGCTATTATGGTTGGGTTTGGGTTAAGTGATGCGGGTTCAAGTTGGGGGTTTATGTTTTCCTAAATGACCTAATCAGGTTTTGGGTTGGTCTGGGTTATAACAACACATGGACTTCATTAAAGGGCTTTGAAACATTCTTCTATATTTGATGAATTTTTCTTCTTTATCTCATACCCCACCCAAATCTGGTTTCCTGGATTGTCTCCTATCCCTTCTCTTTGAAGGGGCTTGGATTATGTGAGAATGAATCTCGTGAGAACCCTAAAAACGGCACTAGAGGGGCTGACTCATCAGTACCGAAAAGTGATTTGCACTTTTTGGGGGGCACTTATCACTTTTCGGCGCTGATGTGTCCGTACCCTGACGCAGTTTTCACAGTTCTCATAAGATTCGTTCTCACCTAATTTTAGTGTCTCACCTCAGGGGTGAAGAAAGTTAGCGCACTTGCAGATGGGGGTAACCGCGGCAGCAGAGACCTTATACTCGTCGCAATAGCATGGGTTGCAGTTGCATCGACCAGGTCCCCATCAGAGCAGCACCAATGCGGTGGAATCTTCTTATTTTCAACACCAAAAACTGGTGGTACACCTGCTCAATTTTACATTATTATGACCAATAGATAAACGTATATAGGATTTTTAGTTTAATGTACTAATGGACCATAGAGTGGTCCAAGACTCGTCTGGTGGCCCATAGAGTCAAATTGGACCATGCATATGCCTTCAAAGCTAAATTTTTGGGCTCAGCCCTGCCCTGACCTGGAAATATGTAACAAGGGGCTCTGACTTGGGCCTATAAGGGCCCAACCCATGCACAACCCTAGAAGTTGGACCTTGTTTAGTATAATAATCACACATGACGATATCAACCAACCATGCTGAATCCTGTTTCATCTATGTTTATCATAGAGCAGAAAGGATAGTATTCCTTCTTCACAAACCAACCACAGATTAATGGTCCTAAATCTAAAGCGCATTCATCACCTTATCTTCAATTGTCAAGGGCAACCTGCTTTGAGTCTTAGGCTGCGGCTTAGATAATAAATCTTGGGGGTTTTAACCAGTGGTATTAAATCTGGACTGGCTAGTCAGACCAGGAAAATAGGCCATCAACTAGTTGGCCAAGTGGCAGTATATTAAAGATGTTGGGAAAAGATGCGGTCATGCGTATCTTCAAAAGAGATTAATCAAATTTATAATAACCGTTTGAAAGGACAGATGGAAGGATTTGAAAGAAGGAAATGTTAATAACGATTGCTGACAGATGGTAGATCTTTATTGGGAGAATTTGAAAGATTCGGTTACCAATTGAAGTGTCAAAACAGGGGCCGGAGTTACCTGACAGGTGGAAATATCAGGACATGATACATAGAAAGGGTGTGTAACGGAACCAGGACACTATAAATAGATGGATGAAGAGGGCATCAGTCAAAGGATCCGAACACACATCAATAATTTCTACTTGAGGACTTGGTCAAACTTTAGACAAACAATAATTTGTAGCCTTAAAAGTAGGTTTGTTTCCTTGTAATTCATTAGTTCGAACCTTGTTAAATGTAGTTATGAATCTTTCACAAACAATCAAGTCTTGTTTAGCCATATGGTTTTGGCTCTGCAACCTTATGCGTTGCATGATTAGGTGTTACCCAAATGTAAGTTCTTCATAACTTAGATATATTGTTAATCATTTATTCTTCTTAGTGTTATTTAGGTAGTGAAATTTATAAGTCCTTAAATTTATTAAGGCAATAAATAACCCACATAAAGGGAATAACCCCACCCCTTGTAATTGCCTGAGAATAAAGGTGGCAAGTAAATCTTCCAAAGAATAACTCTTTCAGATTCTTTTGGTTGTTTAATTTATATTGGCACCTGGGGTCACAGAGATAAAGTAAATTTTCATTCTCATTGTATCCACGTGGCATTGGCACACCCTAACACATAAGCCACCAGAAAATTTAGGTTAACACCAATTTTTTGGCATGCCCAATGGGACCCTACCGATGGAACCAAGAAGAAGATCCAATGACCAAAACCAAAATGATGGTAATGACCCGAATCAGGAGAATAAGAATCAATTGAATAACCCAAAATAGTCCCAAGGACATAAGGACGTTCATCGAGAAGAGGCTTCTACTTCTCATTCTATTACTATGAAATCTTTAGCAAATTCCATAAATGTCTTCAACACCAAGATGGATCAGATGCAAAATACCCTAGCAGATAGAAGCAAAACTTTGTTTAAAATGAGTAATGGTAGTCGTCCACCATCTCCTATGCAAACAGAAAGAGAAAATGGTCCAGGAGGAATGACTTATTTGAGGACAACAATGATTTTATCAACAAAAAAAAAAGAAGAAATGGCCGAAATCAAGGCCATAATGCAAGGCCATTTATTCCTTATAATAGAGTTCTTCCACAAAATTTTGAAGGTGGAAATCATGGAGAAATTCTACCAAACTATCAGCAAGAAAAAAGAGTTTGTGAAATGCCACCTCCACCACCTCCAAACGCATGAAACAGAGGACAATTCTACCAAAATTCTCAACAATATGGAAATGGAAATGGGAGGAATTACAAGGGAAATCCTCATAATTTTTAGCAAAATAAGAGGTTTTTTGGAGTACCTCCGCCACCACCCCCGTATAAGGGATTCGGGGGACATTTTTACCAAAATCCTCCACAAGGAGGGAGATTCCCACAAAGGCCAATAGAAGTTCCACCATGCTTTGGTTATGGCTATCCTCCACCTAACAGGAACAACCAGCTAGTTGGTAGAGATGAGGTAGTTAACGTAGTAAATGAGGTCATGCACTAGGCACCTCACAAGAGAATATCCAGATTGGAAAGACCAATTAATAGAAATGCCCAAATGATATAAGGTCCCATAATTTACTTTGTTTTCGAGAGAAAATGACCAATCAATAGTAGAACACATTGGGAATTTTACTATGCAATGCAGAGAAGCGTCCACAAATGATTATATTAAATTAAGACTATTTGGAAACTCTCTAACCGGTATAGCTTTTTCCTTGTACATTAATTTGCACGCTAATTTTGTTTGATCTTAGCAGGAAATGGAAGAACACTTCCATTAACTTAGCTAGAGGTATCCCTGGCAGATTTATCTAGGTTGAGACAACCTCCAGGGGAATTAGCAGAGAGATATACATCGTGGTTTTAGAGAGCAAACAAATGCACGGTAGCCCTACTAGAGACAGAATTCATGAAACAATCCACGAATGGCTTGGAGATTGAATTACGGAAGAAATTTGAAGGAATATAGTTTGAAGACATTCAAACTCTGCACAAGGACAAGAATGTATGAATGGTTGTTGAGGGAAGAGTAAAATAAAAGAGCTTCTTCATATAGAACATACTATGTTGATCAAAATTACAAGATTGACATAGTAGAGATTATCTCAAAGAAGCCGTGTGTATGCCCATCTCTTCAGAGAAAATCCAGAGAAAGTAATGCCTCTAAAGAAAAAAAGACTTCGTTTAATTATGGGAGGCATTACTCTTTTGATGTAACTAAAGAAGGAGATATTTTCGACCATTTATTAATTGTCAAATTCATAAAATTAGTTGAGGGGCATAAAATTCCTTTGGCCGAGGAATTGGAGGAACCTGATTACTACAAATGGATTTGGTCACTGACCCATTCCACTGTTAATTGTATAGTGTTTCAGAACATTATACAAGATAACATTGACAAAGGATTGTTAAAATTCTGAGACCAATAAAGAAGAGATGGGGTGGATGTAGTTCCATTTCCCCTAACCATGCCACTGAATATGGTGGAACTTAAAATTGGGGAAAGACCTGAGAAACCAGCCTTTGGAAATAAAGGCAAATAGAAAATTGCAACATCTTCACCTTTGAAATAAGTACGGTATGTAATACTTGGATCGTCATAAGAGAAAAAAATGGATGCTGAACTATCTTTGAAAAGAAATCAAGAAGAATTGTCAGAAATTTTTGAATTCATTATGAAAGATAAAATAATTAAGTTCTGTAGTAGCCAAACATTAGAAGCCAGCGGAACTGTTGTAACCATTGGAAATTCTTGAATAGAAATAGGAGGATATCTTTATAGACTTTGTTAGTGGATTGAATAAAATAAGGAAGGGACTTGATTCTATTTGGGTCATTGTGGACCGACTGACCAAGTTTGCCCATTTTTTACTTGTTCGAGTAAACTACTCACTTGATAAGGTGGTCAAGTTGTACATCGATAAGATCATGAAGCTTCATGGTGTTCTTGTGGTAATAGTTTCAGGCAGAGATCCTTGATTCACTTCTAGATTCTGGAAAAGCTAGTAGCAAGCTATGGGAACAAAGTTAACTTTAGTACAATTTTTCATCTACAATCAGATAGACAGTCAGAGAGGACTATACATGTAACACCCTGCACATATTCACACATATTTTGCATACATGTCACGCATATGTTTCTCACACACTTAGAACCATTTAAACACAGATGTACTGATCTATAAATTGGCACAACTTTAGAGACACACTAGTGAAAATGTAGAAAGAATTTGTTAGCAAACTTTATGTCATTGGAAATGCATGAAATTCTAGAGTCCAATGGAACAAATGATGAGCGAAATGGACCCTGAACGAAGAAGTTACAAGAGTTTGAGTGAGCATCAACAGAAACAAAATCGGAAAAGGGCTCTAACCCAATCAATCAAGAGGACCCCTAATCGATCGGCCAGGTATCTGGACTGATCGGGAACCCCCCCGATCATTTAGATGTGCGGGCTAGTTTTAGAAACTCAATTTTTAAAGTTTTTTTGTTGTAGATGTTTCTTATTTGGATCCAAAGACCTCTAGGGTTTATATAAGAGCAATTTTTTATCTAGTTTGACACAAAAACATAAGAGATAAGTGAGAACAGAATAATTAAAGAGAAAGCTATGGTTTCAAGCAAGTTTTGGAGATTTTTTTAAGAAGAACGTAAAGCTTTACTAGGATTTCATTTTCAGACAAAGAGGTGAATAAACTAAAACACTTTTACATCGTTGTGATTGTTCTTAGGTTCTTAGAATCATTCTTGTCTAGTTTTGCCAAGATCTATAAAGGTTTTTTCTTTGATAAGGTTCTTAGAAAGGGTTTTTTTGTAAAAAGAAAATCTGATTTATAGCTACTTGAATGTTTGGCTTTGTCTTGATTGATGTTAGGTTTTTAAATTCGTTTTAATCAATGTTTTTGCAAAGGGACTTAATGTTTTTATTTATTTAGATTTGTTTACATGTTTTTGAAAGAGGAAAAATCAGTTTTTAAGCAAGTTCATGTTCTATCTTTGGGTTTTGATCCGTATAAGTTCTTAGATGATTTCAATATTTGTTTTTTCAAGGAAAAAAGATTGTTCTAATTGATTTTCAAATTCTTTTTAAAAGATCCAATGTTTTGAAAAAAATTTGCAATGGATTTTAGTAAACTTGATTTAAAGGACTTTGTTATACCAATCCGTAGAGTTATGTGCTTAGGTGGGTCAGATTCTTTTTTTCTATTATGATTCCAAGATATGCATTGTTTAGAAATTATTAAAGATTGTTAGTTTTGTTTAGCTTTGATATCTGCTAGTATCTGTATCTATTTTGATAAAAATATATGTTTAGCTATGACATGAGACCCTTTTGTCATCAAAGAAGCATTTTTTATGGAGTTTTTTATTGGGTTTAAATAAATGCGATTAGATATCCTCTTTGCCAAGTTACATTAATTGATGATGTTTGTGATGCTCACCATTAGGCATGAGATAGTGGTATCCAAATGTTAGATTATAGGTGGGTTCGTTCTGTGATGTTATGTTACCTGTTATTTAGCAATACTTATGTGTATTAGATTTTTCGGTATATGATTCAGTTATCTGTTATCTAGCTCACAACACGTGTGGTGGATTCAGATATTTGTATCAGCAGGTCTCATATATGTATATATATTTCAGTGACTTATTTCGTTCAATTTAGTTTTATAGATTTGTTTAGTTCAATTTAGTTTAGTATTTCAATTATTATTATATTTTTATTCAGTTATGTATCTTGATTTACGTTTTGATTTGTTATTTATTCTATCTTAGATTAGAAGCATTATTTTGATATGTAAAGTAATTGTTTTGAAAGCATTAATTATGAAAATATTCGTGTTCACTGACCCAATGATTTCAGCATGTTAATTAGTGTTCATGTTTATTTGTAAAGTCAGTCACGCTTACAGAGTTAATATCGTTGTTTTTAGATAATGAAGATGATAAGGTTGATGAGTAGTCTAGATTCTAGAGAGAGAGAAGATGGAGATTTGATTTAGTTTATTTCTGACATTATGTTATTTTATTTTAGTATTGTTTAGGGATATATTTGATCCAATTTTTTTTAGTTTTATTTAAAGAGATGTTTTAGGTTAGTTTAAAGTTTTAGTTTTATGGAGATTGATTTTTATGTTATTTAGGTTATGTCATACTATGGATTTTTTTTATGGATTATGGTTTGTGAATTTTTAATTTATGGAATGGAATGATTATGCAATTACACTACATATGTTTGAATAAAAATTATACGAAATTTTATGGACATTGATGTAAACAGATTAATGTCACGTGACAAAATTTGTAGTGATGTAGGTAAGGGTTTTGGGGTGCAACAATACAAACTTTAGAAGACATGCTAAAAGCATGTGTAATTGACTCGAAATCAAGTTGGGATGATCATCTACCATTAATCGAATTTGTTTCTAATAATAATTACCAAACAAGCATATAGATGGCACCATTTGAATCATTATATGGAAGAAAGTGCAGAACACCCATATGTTGGAAAGAAGTTAGAGAAAGAAAATTACTTGGATCTGAATTAGTTCAGTTGAAAACAGAGAAGATTAAAGTGATCTGTGAAAGACTCCTTGTGGTTCAAAACAGGCATAATAGATCAAAAAAGATGAGAAGTAGAGTTTCAAGTTGGGGAACATGTATTTTTGAAGGTATCACCACTATAACACCAAATTTCGTTGCTCTCAAGAACAGTGAATATTGATCATATAAATTACCCAGCATTTAGAGGGTGGTTTATTATTTTATGTGGAGAATGATTACTCCAAGTCTCTTAAAAGAGACTTGTTAATTACAACCTTTTAGCACAGCCAACATCTAATTATCTTCAAGTTGCACAAATTGTAATATGAACAAATTTGCATAAATAGGAAAAAAAAAAGATAGAGAAGAGAAGAGAAGGGAATGAAACTTTGAATTTATTGATATATTTATTGCTTACAAGCTTGCTTTAAACATAAACTAAATATTTCACCTTACCTAGCCATGGGTTTCTTCAAGGTTCAAGCTTCTTTATTGTCTTCTTTAATGGGTTGTGCAGAGGTTTAATGGACTTCCCACCTTCTTAGAAGAGAGATGTTTGCTGGTTTGTAGACTTGGAGAATATGGAGAAGATAATGTATCCACCTCAGATTTGAGACCAGCAACTTGAAAATAATAACCAAAATGATAGAGTCAAAGAGTACTGATTCATTCTCTTTGCTAGTTTATATAGATGCTTGGGCAAGCTGAGGTAGAGTCCATATGAGAGACAACTTCCTTGCTACACTAAGAGTTCTTCTTGAAATGAGAATGTATGGTTCTCCAATCCTAGCCTTATTGGGGCTTCTTTGATGCGAGATAGTGCTATAATTAGACTATCGGGCGATCAAGGAGTCTATAAATGTTGTGGCTATGCAAAACAACCTCTACTGGAAGAGTTAGAGTCGAAACCAAATTTTCGGTTCTGTGGTGCACAAATGAGATTTCACTTCATTCGCGTTTCATCAACTTGTGCATGAATGAGCATATAAGGTTTCATTTGTAGACTTTTTATTGGTGGTGAATGACATGCTTAGGTTTCATCCTCCTAAGGCTTCATGGTGTGTGAATGAGATGTTTCCTTACAATCGCATAAAGTCAATTTCAACGGTTGCTCCCTTGGAAAGTGTGTTTGGCAATGAATAAAACAACACATTTCCAAGATTAATCATGATTTACGTCGTGTGATTGATGCACGTCTCTTCAATTACTTTTGATGATTTTCCATTTTTATCCTTCACACAGCTAGAGAATGAAAATTCATTTATACCCTTGCGAATAAGCTGGACTTTTCAAATCTTGAGGTGTTTTGACAAAAATAACCCCTTGGGTATATTAGCCCACTTCATCTTCTTCCTTAGGCATTTTAAGCTTTTTGTGAAACTGCCATTGCCCGAGAGCTCAAGCCTTTTCAATATTTTGCAATTTCTTGCCAAAACCTCGAATCCAATCCTTTAGAACCCTCTATTTTCTTCTTGCATTCATTTTTATACCTTTTTCAAGGTATTTGGACCACTAGAACTCATTTCTTTGAGGCTCTTTCAGTTTTCTTGAACCCAAAACCCCCCTTTGATTTTGGGTGAGTTTCAATCCTCCAAATCCAATTCTAATTGGATAAGATTGTTTGTGTGGTGCGAACAATCATTTTGGCATAAATTTTATGAAATTTGGTGTAGATTTGAAGTTCCTAAACCCTAAAATGCATTCAGAAACTCTAATCTTTGTCTTTGGCAATGGCTGGGGCTTTCGACAACTCATTCGCTACTCTAGGCTTAACCTATGATTTCTCGCTTAGGTGGGCTTCGTGAATGACACTCCTCACTTCAATTGCGAGTTAAGGCGTCTTATCAATCACACACTCCTTATCTTAGTGAGATGTTGTGCGCAATTTAGATAATATTCAATCACACTAATTATTCGCGTACATATATAATTGCCATATTTTAATCGCACAAATATTTCATTCGCGACTACACTTTCCATACTTCACCAAATTTTATAAATTTTGCTCATATTCTCATACTTCATTTTTTTCAGTTTGTATAGGGAAATGGCACCAAAAGAAGATCTTCTAGTGCTAGGAAGGGTGAGTCTTCTTCCGGAGTCCTTTCTAGAAAGATGAGACTTAGATCTTGGACAACTCTAAGACCTATTGCTAGACCAGATCACTCCCATGATCTAATTATAATAATGATAGGTTTGGACTCGGATGATGATCGCACACTAGTAGTTGAGTTTGGGCCTTTAATTGTCAAAGATGAACGAGGATTATCTTCAAAGCCTATACCAGACCCCTTGAACAAGGTAATTTTTTTACATATTGAAGTATTGCAGTCTAATTCGCATTTACTCCATCCTTGATTCACTTTTATGGTCCATAACCCCTTTTTTTTGTAGATAAGGTAGCGTTATTGGATGCTTTTTTTTATGATCATGACTGGAAGTTGCTCCAATGTAACATTCATCATGCACGTAGGGAACACACCAAACTTTTACGACAACTTAGTAATATTGACCTTGAAGACAAAACACTTTTGTCTACTTGAAACAGAGTTTAATAGAACTTAAACCACATTGAGACTTACCTCCGAAATGTTGGCCTTAGTGAAGTGATACTTTCCTATTTGGATTCATTTCTAAGATAGCCAAGAGAAATGTTGGCTAAGGAAATGTTGAACATTACGCAACCAACCCTGCTCTTGAATCATTTTTTTGCAAAATCAGTAGCTAAGAGAAATGATTTAACAAAATAGGAGGTAGAGGCCCTGCATTTACAATGCTTTGCTGACATGGAGTTGGAGGTGATGATGGATCATTTCAATTACTTCAAGATGGACTATGCATAGCTTGTCGGTCGCTTGGATGCTTATACCAAATTTATGAAATATGCCATTGATGTTATCATAGATATCAATGCCAAGATTAAACGAGCTAAGTTTGTTCTTGCAGAAAGAAAGACCAAAGCCGATGATGAGATGCAATAGGAGCTTGTAGTTAGACGTTTTGAAGCTGAAGCCGCCTTGCAACATCATTCCTCTATGTCCCAAAAGCTTCAAAGCAAATTTCAGCCTTTTATCTGACTTTGGAGAGATTGATGATGTAGTTCCAACATTTATGTAATTTTGATATAAATTTATCAATGAAATTTCCTTCTAATAATACTTAATGTGTATACTACCTACTATAGGCAGCATTTTGCAAGCACTGCATAAAATACTTTAGGCAGCGTTTTAAAAACACAGTGTAAAATGATTATTTTTTTTAAATTTACTTCCCCTTATCTCTTCCTGACATTTAACCTGACATTTTCCAACCTAACAACTATGAAAATTTCCAAAAGTAAAGTAACTTCCTATATAGAACATCTATATGAAGATTAAACATAAAAAATGAAAGATTGTACATTAAGTATAAAGGAATCGGATTCAACTTATAGAACCAATAACACTAAATTGCAAATAAGAAAAAATTAATATTAAAGGATTAAATCTGCTAGAAAACTAAACCCAACCAAAAATACATCAAACCAAGTTTTATTAAGTAACAAAAATCATTCATTATGAAAGACAACAAAACATAATTATTTAAATTTCCAACTTCTAAACAAGTTAAGCACTATACAACATAGAAGAATGATATAAACATCTAGAGCCCATACTCATATTCATCAAAATATCTACCACGTCTTTCAATCCCAAAATCCTCCTTGAATACAATTTGCCAAAGGTTCAGGTCTAGAGTAGAAGTTCAGACAGTATGTCACCCCACTCATGGTTGTTGAAATGAAGAGGTTCAGGTCCCCAACTGCAAACAAGGTAGCATAAGTTAAGTTTATATAATGCTCTTTAAAAAAGTTAACCCAAAACATAATACTCATAACTCGGAGTGTTGAGCTTTAAAGTCCTAAAGAAGATATCAAAAAGGGCTTCATTATCAAGAACCGTGCATTCATCTGCATTCTCCACTAGTTGGTGCACCAACAGAGTGTCATTGTAGGGTGCACCAACAAAGTGTCATTGTAGGGCTAACTAAAATCAAATCACCATAAAAATAGCACTTAGAAAAAGAAAACAAATCATAACTAGAAGTGATATCAATTACACATTCCAAAAATCCCATGTTATAGATCAAGTATATACAAAGATAACTAGAAAGTGATATCAAAAAATGAATATCAGATCAGTCAACTTTATTTTATGCCTTAACATTAATTAATTACACACTACAAAAAATAATGGACTCATAGTATAAAGGTATATCAGATCAATCCATTATATAGGACTGAAGTAAACTAGTTAGGGATGTGTAGATAGCACTGTATGAGGGTATAACAATGGGCATCATAGGAAGCCAACACATGTTGTTGAAGTGTGATACAGTAGGGAAATAAGTGGGGTTGGACTGGTCTGAGACAGATGAAGGCCAACAATGTTTGTTGTAGTGTTAAAAACTTTGGATTATGCCTGATTTTAATTTGTAAGGGAGAAAAAAAAGCAAACAACAAAAAATGAGAAATTCAACCCTTAAACCATGTCAAACTACAATGATAACATACATAAAAGCTTAACATTAAGGGAGCATCTAGTATTATGATGTTGCTAAGTAAAAGCAAGCAAACAATTTGAATGAGTATAAGATTGTCAGAAAGGGTTAAGCAAGAGAAAATTTAAAAGATGTACCAAATATGCATCCAACAGACCACATATTCACTCCAATAAATTCCCATTATGGCTATAAAAGCCTTGGGAAATTCAAATGAAATGATAACATTATAGGTGGTTGCCAAACACAGCCTTAATAATCAATAACCATCAATATATATATATATATATAAACTTAATGGATAGATATTTAGCCAAAGTAGATCAATATAGACCCTATGTGGTTTAACTATAATATGATATTATCCTAAATGAACCGAAAATTTAACCAAATTGGATCCATTTAAATTCATATTCCCTGAAGTAGACCAAATATGAATTGCATCAGGTACTTTTGCAGCCCTATATCTAAGTTAAGTCACTTAGTATTGATAGCAAGAAAATAATTGTTAATCCACTAGTAATTCCACTGGCAAAACCTTAAAATAAAAAAAGTAATAAACTTAGATGAAGATAAAAAAGATGCAACATTTTGTGTACCAAGAGGAAAAACCATGTCTGTGGGGTTGAGTCCCTTCCTAGCAAATGCTGCAATGGATTGAGAGACTGGTATCAAAGGGGTTGGGAGATCAACATCACTCGCTAGCTAGACTAAGCCATCCCTTCTCCCTGTCTGAACATTGTATTTCTCTTCACTCTGCATTTACACAATCCAATCTATAATTATTATTGACAATCTTTGCAAGAGTAATTGACAATGTCTTAAGTTGCTAAGTCGGGTTTAGGCCCACTAATTATCATAAAAATTTATAACAAAAGAAACTTTTAACAACCCCTAGCATCCTTAATTTCCCATCAGCAATTAGAAGCAGGTAGGGAGAAGTAGAACACTTAACAGGATAGTAAACCATTTATCTTTGAAAGTTTTTTTTTTTTTTCTATCTTAAGAAGAAAACTTTGTACCAAGAAAACAACAATAGAGATGATATCAGCATAGGAGACGACTCTAGGGCAAATTTTCTCCATAATAGCCTTTGCTTGGTCGATGATATCGTAACCTCTCACGCTCAAGTTCGGAGGTGCAGTCTTCTCACTCAAACTGCCATCTAGTAGTATCGATGCATCACACCCCTCTTCATTTAGCATAAATATACTATAAACATGGGACTTTTAACAGAAAAAAGAAGTGTTTATGCAAAGAGATTGAATTGGGGTTGATGGCAATGGGAAGCAAATAAGAAAGACAAACCAGAAAGAATTAATCGCACAACACAGGAATTTACATGATTCAACAATAATATTGCCTAGTCCATGATTGAAGACAATAAAAAAAGGGTTGTCAACGAGCTGAGGTAGCTTGGTTATATATATTGTGCAAATAGAGAATGTTCAAACTTCAAACAAGACAAATTGGGCCAATAGACTGTTTAGGCCTTTTTTTTTGCTTCTAGCCAAGCCTACATATACAAACCCGAGCTGAGTCTCAGCTTTGTTTTCATGTGACTAGCCTGAGCTGAGCTCATTCACACCTTCAAGAAGCTTCCACTATAATAAAAGTTTGAAAGGTTTGACATCATCCAAATCTACACTAGAAAAAGATTCAATGAAATTAAATATTCTAAGCGGGCAAACTGTCACATCTATGAAAACAGAACAAACATACAGGTTCCAGCACCAATAAACAATCAATGGGTCCACATTCTTGATCAGATTCAATATACCCTTATTGTGATAGATGTTCTACATAGGACTAACCCTTTACAATTCACCTTTTCCTTTTTCCACAATTGTTATTTTTGCTAATTCATCTACTTTCAAAGTTTAATATATAACAAAATAAAAAATTGTTAGTAAAGTAGGCTTTGATTTTTCCATGGTTACAGTAACAAACAAGTTAATTATAAAACTTAAATGTGCAAATGTTAAAATTTTAATAAAAATAGGAAATAAATTGTACTTGATACAAAACCTGGCAACTTTATCCCACCAAGGTTCAGTACTAGTTGCATCCAAAACCTGTGATGTATAATGAAAAGAAACTAAGTCACTCATTAAACCAAGCTGAGTATGGGAAATAAGAAGAAGCATAAATATTTTAGATTTGTCCTACAAAAAAAGCTTATTTGCAATTATAAATTAAATATACAGGAACATTTGAAAACAAGTTATTAGTCTCACACAAAACTATAATCAATTCCTATAAGCTAAATGTACTAAATATCTGATAACTAGGCAGAAGAATAACATGTGAGACAATACACTAAAACAGGTAAGAAGAACAACTCAAACAAGACCAAAGAGTTCACATGTATTTTCATACTGAAACTTGTTGGAAGCTAAATCTGAACTTAAAAGCATGTAAAGGGTTAAGGATATGAAGCTCATACAGAGCCAGACATAAGAAACCACATTCAAATATGGTAAACTAATCGAGTCTAGTCTCCAAATTCTTTGTTGAACAATACTAAATATCATAAACCTCATTTTTCTGGTACAATCTTCTTTTCCATGGACTGAGACATAAATCCATTTTGAAAGAAGATGCTAGCTTGCTAAGTTGGTAAAGTCAGTGGGTGTCGTACCACAGACCTGGGTTCAAAACCCGTCTTCACCTACTAATAAATTAACCACTAATGTTTACCTATAAAAAAATCCATTTTAAAAGCAAGATCTCTGAAAAACTACATAGGGTAAGGCATCAAATGTATATGAATTAGACGGGATTTGTTCAAAGTGCATGAGAGCATCACAACTTTATAGATTAGGTAGAATTTAACCACACACACACACACACACAGATATAGTGAAAAGAAGAAAGCTATTTATATTACATAGAGCTACATTTGTTACTAACATAGGCTACTAGCAAGTTTGTACTCCATGACCTTAACAAAGAAGCTCAACTCAAAAAGTCATCTCAGTTACCATTGCTGAAACCTTACACCCACAAGTAAAAATAATTAACACAAGTAACCACGTTGAACCCACATTACCCGTCCATACAATAAGCCAAGTCATTGATGTCTCACATGGTCTCCTTTCTCAAAGTGGTGCATCACTTTACGTTCTAAGACATCTAGAAACAAACAACCTGAAAAGGAACAATTAACAATGAATATTCATCTAGTGGGGTTCATTGTGTAACAAAGTTTAGATATGTTATAATTCTTCAAAAGATAGATATCAAGACTTGCAATCTGAGATTCCGTGAAGTCACCCCTTTTCTTGTGATCAATCAAGAACCTCGTGTGCTATACCTTGATCTAATATCCACACCACTACTTTGTCTCTGTAATGTGCCTGCAATGAAACTCTTTTTAGAGCTAAAGCATAGAAAAACAGGGAGAAAAATAAAATCCATTAAGAGGGAAAAAAACTACTAACATCTAAGTTGATCTCTGTCAAGAAAATAGAGTATCTTATGCAAGTACAGAAAAGCATAGAAACTCTTTTAGAGCTACAACAAAGAAAAGCAAGGAAAAAATAAAATCTAAATAAGGGAAAAGAAAAAGTCAAGAAAGCACAGTAACTTAATCAAGTATAGATATATGATTAAATGATTTATTTATCAAGATTTACTGTTTTGCTGTCTTTCTAGTTGGCCTAATTTAAGCCTAATATTGGATAAATTGGATTGTTATACCTTGATCTAATATCCATACCACTACTTTGTCTTTGTAATGTGCCTGCAATGAAACTCTTTTTAGAGCTAAAGCATAGAAAAACATGGAAAAAAATAAAATTCATTAAGATGGAAAAAAAACTCCTAACATCTAAGTTGATCTCTGTCAAGAAAATAGAGTATCTTATGCAAGTACAGAAAAACATAAAAACTATTTTAGAGCTACAACAAAGAAAAGCAGGGAAAAAATAAAATCTAAATAAGGGAAAAGAAAAAATCAAGAAAGCACAGTAACTTAATCAAGTAGAGATATATGATTAAAGGATTTATTTATCAAGATTTACTGTTTTGCTATCTTTCTAGTTGGCCTAATTTAAACCTAATATTGGATAAATTGGATTGTCAGTTGGTATCAGATTTTTAACAATGGCAAACCCATTAGGCAACCCATGAATTGCTTCTGCAGCATCAAGAGTTGATGGGCTATTTTTTTTACGACCATTTTATAATTGGACACCTATTTGGGTTACACTTGATAAGCCTTTTCATCACATTCAACAATGATCTGATCACAGCATTAAGATATGATGATAAATATTTGGGCTAGTTATATGTGGGATTCTCGTTGTCTAATTATGAAATAGGAGGTGGACTAGTAAATAATAAGTTCTATTTAGCTCACTATGGGTCAGAAAGTCCAACCCATCAAACACTAACAAAGTTT
>JAOXJP010283194.1:0-19342 GCA_025762735.1 Platanus orientalis | reverse complement strand
GGTCTCCTCTCTTTCTTCTTCTTCCATAGGTGTAGCCGCAAGCTCCCTCTCTCCTAGGTTTATCTTTATTCTTTTTTTTTATCTCTTAGTTTTTTTTTTCTAATTTTCTTTCTTTCTATACAACTATCTTCTCATTATTTTTGTCATGCTTTATTTATTTATTTTTCTTCTTCTTTTTCTTAAAGCCTCCATTAAAAAACTTTCACTTTTCTGAAAATTTTTAATTTGACCCATCAAATCTTATTGGAATTTCATGAAATTTTAATTGTAGCCCTAGAACACGTCAGAAATGGCCATAAAAAAATCAAATTTTCTAACGCATTAGAAGGGCATTTTGATAATTTTTGGATTTTCTGTTCAAAATTACGAAATACCCTTTTTGGGTCTACTCTCCTATTTTCTCCTTTTTTTTGTTCTAAATCATTCTTATATTTTTTCTGTGATTTTATTTTTTGATTCTTAAATTTTGTGGCTACTAGTTTGTTTCTAAACTCTATTCTTGATTTATTTGCCTCTACATCCTTTATTTAAATTATTTGAGGCTTTGGAAAATTATTCTACATCAATTTTTGGTATCTTCCTTTTTGTTCTGCATCAATGGTCTTTCCCTTTCTTAGGGATGTATGTCTCATGCATTCCCTTTTTAATAATTTTTTTTTTATTGAGTGAAAAAAAATCTTAGATCTTAGATTTTTTTTTTTAGTTTTAGACAAAAGCATGAACAAGAAATTTTGAATAAACACTATATGCATATTTACCCAAATGAGTAATTGAGATGTGTGTACACTATAAAGTGGTTATCACCAAAAAATTGTATGTTTGTTGTTGTAGATTTATTTTCAAATATTTGGTTCTTTGGCAAAGAAAACCAAATTTTGAAGATGCATGAATCTCAAGTGAAGAACTAAAGAAGTTGGATCATAAGTTTTGAGAGGATTTGACTTCAAACTTGAGGTTGAGTTTTTCTCAAGCAATGAAAAATAATGTAGGAGCATAGCATCAACTTTTGTGTTAACCATATGCACGACATTTGTTTGCTTATGTGGCAGTCAAGTGGATGCCATGTGTCATTTTGTTATAAGTCCAAGTGTTTTATCATTGTTATTTGTGCTTAGTCAAATTTATTAATGATGTGTTGTTGGTTATGGTAGCAGCCTAGTTATCCATAGCTTGAAACTCGTGTTTTGTTTTCTAGTAAGTTGTATTTGCATTAGAAGTTGTTGAACATTTATTATTAGTCTTGTTAGTCAAGTTTGGTAATTGCCTATAAATAACAATGAGAAATGAAATTATGACAAAGTATTTTGATTTAGGAAATTGTTTCCAAGAGTGTCTTGCTTTAGAGTTGAGTGATTCTTCTTATCAATCAAGCGTGTGGCTTGGTAGCATTGAGTGACATTTGCGATTAGTAGTGTTGAGTGGCATTTGAAAGGGTGGCTTGGTCCAACGGTAAGGGTGACTGTTAGCGTCCCTAGTGGCGTGGGTTCGAGTCACAGAAATAGCCTCTCTAGAAATGGGGGTAAGGCTGTGTACATCTTGTCTTCCCTAGACCTTGCGTTAGCAGGAGCCTCATGCATTGGGTCGCCCCTTAGTGTTGAGTGGCATTTGTTACCCTTGGTTGAGTGGCATCCTAGGACTATCCCCATTTCCTTGGTTGAATCCATTGGGTTTAACAACCCCTTGCAGGTCTTAGCTTGCATCAATATGTTTGTGTATAGCTCTTGGCTACTAATCTAGCCTTATACCTCTCCACCATGCCATTGGGTTGTAATTTCAATATGAGCACCCATCTGCAGCCTACATGTTCTCTCCCATGTGGGATGTCTACAACATCTCATGTTTTGTTCTTCTCTAAGGCTTGCATTTTCTTTTCCATTGCTCTTTTCCACTAAGGTTGAGATAGGGTTTAGGATACACTGCACGGAATAGAAACAGAAGACAAAGATGAAGAAAAATCGCTAAACTCAGGAGACAAGGAGTCATAACACACATGATTAACAATAAGATGTTGGATACAAGAACGAGTACTCTTCCTGATAGCAATAGGAAGATGAGAATTATCATGAGGCACAGTAGGAGTGACACCTGAAGATGAGGAGACCGGTTAAAAAGACACATGAGATTTAGGGGCAGCTCTCTTCTTATTATGTTGAATAAACACATGAGTGAAATCTTGCACCAAAGCCTTTTTTTGGGTGTTCATTGGATTTTTCTCTTTAAGAACAACTATTTGATCTATCTCCCTTTGGCTACGATATCCATTAGCATAAAAAGACATACGGAGAAATAGGTAAAGGAAGAATCAACTCATCTTCCTTTTTAGTTCTATTCTCTCCTTGGAGATGATGTTGGATAGTGAAAAAAAATGAAATACTCTCATGAAAGGTGACATCCACGGGGACAATACACTTTTTGAGTAAAGAGGTGATAACATTTGTAGCCCTTATGATTTGAAGCATACCTAAGAAAGATACATTTAAGAGCCTTGGGCTCTAATTTGGAGTGATTAGATTTAGGAATATGGACATGGCAAGAGCATTTAAATACTTTAGGAGGAAAGGAAGACCCAAGAGAAGAACACGAGAGTAGCTCAAGGGGATGTTTAAAGCCCAAAATACGCAAGGGCATAAGGTTCATCAAGTACACAATAGTTTGAAGAATATTAGCCCAAAAAACTTGAGGAACATGCATATGGAAAAATAAGGCATGGGTGATTTCAAGGTGATGTTGGTTCTTTCTTAGTAACCTTATTTTTTTTGGGAGTACCAGGACAAGTAGTTTGATAAAAGATATTATGTTGAGAGGTAAGAGGAAAAAACATAAGACATACATTCCCCACCATTATTAAAACAAAAAATCTTGAGTTTAATGTCAAACTGGTTTCAACTAAATTGTGAAACAATTAAAAGACTGAAAAAACTTTACTCCTGGATTTCAACAAGTAAATCTAAGTAGTTTGGGAGTAATCATTAATAAATGTCACAAACTGACGAAAACTAAACAAGGAAGTAATAGGACCAAGTACCTATACATTAAAATGAACAAGGGAAAACGGGGAAGATCTGTGATTCATACTCGGGGAACAAGAGGAACGGCAATGCTTGGCCAACTCACATGTTTCACAATGGAAATTTGAATCAAAAGAACATAATTCTGGAAAGAGTTTTTTTAGCATGGGAAATGAGATATGGCCAAGGCGTGAATGCCACTGAAGAAGTTGATCACGTTAAGAAGGTATAAAAGGGGTGACTGACTACTGAGTTGTAGATGAAGAAGATAATGCCTTTTGAACTATAGAGGCAACTAAAGAACAACCATCCATAAAACACAACCCATGTTCCTTATGTCCTCTACCAATAGTTTTTCCTGTCTTCAAGTCTTGAAAAACACAATACAAAGAAAATGACATAACATTGTAATTAAAAGCTTTTGTAATATCACTAATTGAAATAATGTTCAACTAAAAATTTGGAACATGAAATACAAAAGACAAGGGTAAGGAAGAAGTAAGAGAAATACAACCAATATTAGCCACAAAAAGACAATAAGCCGTCAACAATACGTACATTATCTCTGCTAGAAGAACCATGATAAGAAGAAAAAAAGGTTAGACATACCAATCTTATGATAAGACGTCCTAAAATCAATGGTCCAGGGATGACTGAGTAGAGGGTTACGAGAAGAAAAGAAGGTATCAGAACAAACATAGCAGACACTATCAGACGGAATGTGCCATAAATGGAGGTTAAACCACGAGCCAAATTATAACCAAATGCACTGCTTCCAATAACCATAAGAGCCCAAAGCTAAGCCAAACAAGGGGCGGACTCCATAGCCAAATGAGGCAAGTATCTGAGAGGTTGATGTCAAAACCTTCTAATATAAAGGCATAGTAACGCACTACCGGCAAGCGCAAAGCAGGACAGCTGAGAGTAAAGTAACAAGGCTAAAGGAATACACTGCAGCAGCCCCAAAACACAACTACAAGACACTCCAATAGACAAGCATTGGATTGCAAGAGAAGCCGCATACAGACCTTTGAAAGCACCTCGAACAAGCCCAAACCAAATGCATAACAACCACAATAACACATGATCTCCAAGATAACTTTGAACAGGCCATAGAGTCACAAATAACAGCCAACAATCACTAGGAACACAAAAAATAGAGGTGTAAGCTGAATTGAACAACCAAAACTGCTATAAGGTCACCTTAAGCATAAGAGAGGCATAGAATAGGGAAACAAAATATCAATACCAACAATGGAAGTCTTCATAGTCCCATATGACCAAAGAGAAATAAGGAAAATACCCCTCGTAGCATGACACAACATATTGAAGGCACCAAGGAACCCCCACAACAGAGATCAAGCACAATATAGGGTCACACAAGCCTAAACAACACAAACACCACAGAAGCTTCAAAAGAGCCCAAACAAGGCTCTGAAGAGCCAAAAACCAACATAGGAGGTCTCACAGTGACCCACGATCAATAAACAACAACCAACAAAGATTGAACCATAGACCTTTTCAAATAGAAGAAATTGACAAAAAAAAAATGTTAAAAAGGGGACTGGTAGGGCAACATAGATGTGGAAAATTGCTCATAACTTTCTTAAATCTCTACAAACTTGATGGGTTTTGTTTTTAGCAGATTCTATGCTAAAAAACGACCAGTCCATTATTGATCTTCAACAGAAAAACCATTGAATAGCTAGGATTAACGAGTTTGCTCAAATTTGGGCGGATGATAAGAAAATCAAAGAAATCCATAACTCCCTCAAAACACCTCCGAATCAACTGAAACTTGTCACCATAAATCCCTAAAAATCAAAACAGCCTAAGTTAGGGGATGCTTTACATACCTTTGATCCCTGTTGACGTTAGTCGTATGGATGCTAACGTCAGTTTACGCGTGGCATCCACAACTTGAGGTCTTTGTGGAGTGTAGGTCTGGTTTGGCTCTTATACCAAGTGGATTTGTGTGGTAATGTGTTAGGGTTTATAGAAAGAAGAAGAGGGAAGGAGGGAGAGAGGATGAAGAGAAAGAAGGTGAAAGCGTATTGAAAGAGTATGCTCTTTTTCTATATGTGTTCTATATATTCAATACGAAAATAATACATCACTACATGTGGGTGAGTATTTACAAGTATGCCCTTATACAAACATACTTCTACATGTATTCTAATATATTCCCATGTACACTAATACCTTCTTGTGGATTGCTCTAGTTGAACTTTGACAGTTTTACTTTTGGAAATGTTGGACCTATTGAATTCGGTGGCATCATAAGAGATAATGTCAACAATGTGGTGCTTGTTTGGCTCCATGGGGATTTTTGACTCTATAAAAATGGAAGCAACATGGCTATTGATGGGTTTGCATGAACTGAAGCTATTGGGTGCTAGTGGAAGCATTGCAGAGGGAAGTTCACATGTGGTCATAAGTTGGGGCAAAGATCAAAGCTTGAGCCCATGACATTTATCACAAACCATTCACAAAATTAGGGAATTGGTTCATGAGTTGAACTTCTCATTCTCTTATACCAAGGAACCAAAATGAGGAAGCTGATGGTCTTTAAAAATGGGGAGCAGATTAAGCGTCAATGTTCAAAGGGATTGATATTTCCTTCAATCATCACTCTTGATCCTTTGTGATCTTTCATTCTTTTTTTACTTTGTATTCTATCATTTTTCTCTTGATAAACTTCCATTCGTTATCCATAAAGAATATATGGAATGCAATTTTAGTAAAAATAGGAGTAGAAATGAGGTAGTGTTTAAATTGATAATCAAGACATATCCGAAAGTGACCATTTTTGTTATCTTGGTTCAATCATTGATAAGGAGCAAGAGATTGAAGACGGTTTTGCTTATGAATTAAAGCGGAGTGGTTGAAGTGTAGAGGTTCTCTTGAAGTTCTATGTGATAGATGAATACCATGAAAATTGAAAGCAAAATTTTATAAACAGGCTACAAGACCAGCCATGCTGTATGGAGCACAATATTTGGCGACCGAGAAGCAACACATACATAAAATGAGTGTAGCTAAGATGAGGATGTTGAGATGGATGAGTGGCAAGAGTACAAATTATGAATCAAAATTGATTACATTCATGGAAACTTAGGGGTGGCACCAATAGTTGATAAGATGAGGGAAAGTCGATTAAGATGGTTTGATCATGTATAATGAAGACCAATGACTGCACTAGTAAGGAGGGAGATGTTATTAGAAGGCGTTAAAAAGGATAAGAGGAAGGCAAAAATGATGCGGGCATGGAAGACCACGTGGTCTACATGAGAAGACAAATGACAAAACATCATTGGGACATTATTTAAAGTAAAAGTTGTTGATTAGAGTCTTTATTTGAGTTGGATTATGTTAGTAGTCTTATTGTCATTAAGAATTTTAAGTTGTAACCCCGTCACTTACTTTTAGCCCAAGTTTTTTAAGGTCAAAATTTGTTTTGTTTTGTTTTTTTTTTTTTTGGCTTGATTTTGTTGTCATTTGAAAGGTTATTCAATTACCTTTCCAATAAGATTAAGATTTTGAGAATCCGATTTGATTTAGAGAAGTTATGGCCAAAATACTAATGAGATATTAATAAGTGACAAAAAAGAGTCTTAAAAGTCTTAGTTTCTAAAATTAGAATTTTTTTTTAAAGAAGTGTTTCTTTTTATGATTTAGCAAATTTATTTCTTATGTTTTAGAGAGTTTTTGTTTATGTTTTTAGAAGATGAATTATAAAGAAACTAAAGAGCTGTTCTTTGGCTATAAAAGGAGGCCTCCTATTATTTTGATTATGCTATGATGAATAAAATTCTTTGGGTTTTCTCTCAACAAGTGAAACTTTTCTCTTTCAAGTTCTTGTACTTAACTTGAAAACCAATGATGGTGATGTCCAAGGGATTGTGAAGTAGGTGATTACCCATACCAAGTATATTCTTTTTTTTTCTTCTTCTTTCATTATCTTCTTCTTTCTTGATATTGGTTGTATTTAGTTTTCTGAGATCAAGAGCTTGTGTGCTACATTAATTTTGGTATTAGAGTCTATTGTGCTGCATAAAAAAAGTGGCTTGGTTTGAACTAGTGAGGAAAGAGAGGAATGCTTATGATTTAATGGAGGTATGACCTTAATATAAAGTGGAATGGTTAAATAGAATTCTGATCAAGGTTTAAAGTATCGGTATCGGATGTTGTATCGCACCCTTGGGATATGGACAAGTATTGATGTATTGAAAGTATTGTAGAGAAATGATAAAAAAATATGATAGAATAAACACTAATACACATTTAAGAATCATTACATATAGAAAACAACCATTTATGATGGTTGGGGGAATCTCCACCCTCATAACATACGTTGTCGCCTGTAGAAATTATGGAAACACTATGCAAACCTTGAAATTTTTGAATGAAACTTTAGGAAATGTAATAATAAGCATTATTACATTTAGAAACCATTACACTTTATTACACCCTTGGGTATCAATAGTTGGAAACTGGTACCCTTGTGACAAATATTAGCGTGCAGGTCTGAAACTTTAAGTGTTAAGAGGTTGATAAAAAATACTACACATTGTACAATAAAGCAAAAAATCCACATAATGACACATCTATAACCCAAACAATACTATCATACATTGATAATATCATAAGGCCAATGGCCATACAAAATATAAACAAAAGTACAAGAGTAAAATTGGAGAAGTACAATGCATTAAGATACAGTAGTAGTCCCAACCTAACTCCCAAGTCCTAAGCCCCAAGTCCCAAGCCCCAAGCCTTAACCTCACATCAATACCACATAGATCTACTAGGTGGCTTAAAATCATCACGACCATCCTGCTCATGATGTTAACGATGATGTATCTACTAATAGAACTGATCATCTAGGTAATAATAGTACTATCACCACGTCATAGTGCAACTATGCCATGTTTGATACTCACAAATGTATCTATCATATACACTATATTTTACACTCATCAGTGTTCCATATTGTGGAAACCTTACAACTATCTAATCTTGAGGATAAGCCTAACAATGATGATGACGACGATGCGGCATCGGTTTAGTTATATTGCTGCTGCTTGCCAACACAGAAGATATAATCACTCCACAATATGTGTTATAAATGTTTTTTTTTTCAATTTCTCACTAATTTTTATAATAAATATTATTGAAATTTGCTAAATTAAAAAAGAAACAACAGATCACAATATAACACAAAAATGTGCATTGTTTGATTTTTTAATAAATATTATTGAAAATGTGCTAAATTCTAGTATTTTTTAAATAAATAATATATATTTTTTCATTTCTCATTATTATTTTTTCATTATGTTCTACCATGTTTTATGTAATTTTTTGATTTTTTTTTGATTTTTCTGTAATTTTTTATAAAAAAATATATAAAAAATTAAAAAATACAGAAAAATATGGTAGAATTAACAATGTGTTCTAATATGCTTCTTGTATTTTTTCAAAAAATTTAGCATTTTTCAGTTTTTTATTTGATAGTTATATGAGTAAAAATAATAATTTATTTCAGAAATGTACCAAATTGATATCTTATGTAGATAATGGGCTGTAGTATCTCGTATAAAAAAACCAGACCAAACAATGCCCATTTGGTGTATTTTTTAAAATTTTCTTTAATTTTTTATTTTTCAAAAAAATAACTAGATATTTTTATTTTCCGAAAATAATTAATTTTCAACTCCATGGAAGTGCAGATCTGCCATATATACATAACATATAAAAAATGCAGGATGATTGAAGCTAAGATGAGGGACTTACCAAAGTTGTTAATGAAGGCTTCGATCCGGTCCAAAATACGTGTTTTTGCTTTGAAATGATTGAAGTGGAGTCATAAATTTTGCCTAGAAGAAGCTTGTTCTACAAAATTTTTTTTGAAGAAAACAAGGTTTTGGATCATATATGAGCAAGTGCGATATGGGGGGGGGGGATATTCAATACAATATCGAGTATCGATGCATTACTAAGGATTTTATATGGAAAATTACAATGTATCGTGCAATACATGACTTGATACACAGTTTTTAAAACTGTAGCCAGTTAGTGTCTCACGACTGCGATACTGATATGTTATGTGTGGTATGGCATGTATTGGTCAATACTTAAAATTATGATTCCAACCCCAGTAGTTAGGATAAGGCTTTGTTGAGTTGAGCCGAGTACATGGGCCAAATCGCTTATTCTAACTGGTGCAATAATTGGTGTATGTTGCACCATGACCAACCATCTCAATTGACTTTCCCTTATCTATCACCTATTGGGCACCTTGGAACCACCACTTATTTCTTGATTGCTCAACATTCTATTCCATGAAGCATGGTTGGTCTTATATCTTCTGCATAGAATATTTTCTTTAGTTGATTGATGTGCATCAAACACCCAGTAGCACCTCTCCACTACATCTAACAATGTTGAGTTTTTGTCTTGCACTACCAGCCCCAAGCCTGGGAGGAGGTTGTGCTAGTTTGGCAGCCGGCTTAAGATCTTTCATAGCCTTCTTTATAAATGTGAATCCTGAATTGAATCTTAAAATATAAAATAAAACAGTGTGCATTGTGATTTGAAAGTAGAGAAGCCCAAACGAAAATAAATGAGATGGGGTAACGGAAACTAGAAAGAAGTAAACCTTAATTAGGCAAAGCCTCTTTCCCTTTCTCCTCATCCAAAACTGAAACTCACCCTAGTAATAAGGAGCTCTTGTCTTCTCTTAGCCCTCAAGTACTGATTTTTCCATCAAAGATTCTGGTCAAGATTGCTGGAGAACTGCAAGTTGGACACACCTTCTCAGTGATCTGACATGCCATGCGTCGATTGTGATCATCGTCGTAGTTGGGAGCAGCTAGCTGTTAAACAGGAGGGTTAATGCTCTTTTCTCTCTTTAAATCCAAATTTGTTGTTGTTACTTAAAACACTGTTTAATTCATTTCAGTAAAAGGAGAAAAAAAGAAGAAGAAGAAGAATTTTCTGAAGTTTTGTAACATACACATGTTGAAAAGGCCAAGCAATTGTAAGATCTTCAAATTAATTCGACAAATAGTTTCTTCAGTTTAGTCTTCTAGTCTCTACCAATGTTAATCTTGAAGTCTTATGGGGTGTTTGGGACTTACTTTGTAGTCTCAGTGTGTAGGTCATTTTTGTAACTCCAGCATAAAGAACTGCAGAAAATATTTGTTGGATAAACCAGCTTTTTTCCCTGTTCTACTCCTGATCTGCAATCATTCAAGATACCCATCTGGATGGCTCTAACTGCTCAAAGAAACTTGGGTCTTAGAAAGACGTTATTTGTGTCAATTGGAGGTACAACTTGGGGTTGGGTTCAAAGCATAGTTGCAGGGAAGCTTGGTACAAGGTGGGAAGCTTGTTTGGGTAGTTAATTCCATTCCGCTTCCCTATATAGTGGGAAACGCACTTCCCAAACATGAGAAACTCGATGATGCAAGTGAAAGCTATCAAGGGAAATGAGTGAAAGCCTATGGAGAAACGAGTAGGAATGACTGAGAAGCAATCCAAGAAGCAGTATCGTATTTTATTTAATGTAAATCCTATTGTGTTAGCATTAAATAAAATATTATCTATGAGATTGAGTAATGATTTTGTAGGAAAAAATATTTAGAGTTGAATTTATTGTGTATAATTATTTTATTCCAATCTAATAAAAAAGATTCAAATCCGATGGTTTTATATAAGGTCTTCTATAGTTTGACTCTAAGATGTAAGTTATCTACAATAAATCTCATGTATGGTAAAATCTAAGGTATGTTTGGCCATACTAATAACAAAAACGTATGATTTATATGTCATGGTTTTTTGTACTTACATAATATATATTTTAGGTTTTTTGTACTTTCTTAAGTTTATACCATTTATTGTTGTATTGTAGTTGAAATTATTGATTATTATTTATAGTTATTTACTTTATTATATTTTTTTTGCTTCTCACTTCCCAAGGATTTATTGAGCCTCGCTTCCTGCTTCTTGCTTTCGCATTGTTTCCCGCGAGAAGTAACTATGGTTCAAAGCCAAGCCCGACCCAAAGAGTAGAGCATTTAAACAAGTCAATCTGGGCTTGCCAAACTGAGCATGATTCTTGTCTTAAGTTCATTCTGGGGTTTGATCATGCTAGGGTGAAATTGGCTTGGATTACAATATCATATAAGCTAAATGCAAATATTTATATTAGATTCCAACTCAGGTTCTTCAACTTGCAGAACCTCAAACCACTAAAGATCACACTTCTGTAGTATTTTAATTATTACACTTACATATCATATGTGATATACTTGTGTGTTTGGGTAGGGTTGGATTGCCCTGTACTTCAATTCAAGCCAAACATCAGGTCTTAAAATTTTAGCCTTGGGTTGAGCGTTGCCCCAGTTGTATCCCTAATGTTAAATAATAAAGAATTTGCCTTGTCTTCTCCTTAACATCATTTGGGTTTCACTCTTTAAATTGAATGAAACCCTTGTAAATCATGGATTAAAAAATATAAATAGCCATGCTTTAGGTTTTATACTTAAAAATGCACCATTCTGATTTTTCAATACATCCAGGACTGCCTAAGGTTGCCATTGTATTTACTTAGTTCATCAGGTCTCTGATGTTGCCAATTACATGATAGTATAACACCATGTAAAGACAGGACTTTCTTGATTTCCTGATGTTGTTAACTAATCCCAGTAAGTATTGTCAAAATATATCGTTGGGTGATTTTTTAGGTACTCTTTCTCAGGTACTTTTTTTTTTTTTTCTTTCCCAGATGTTCCCTTTTTCTTGGTTGACATTGGCATGCTATTCTTGCACCCCAACCTTCTCTCATGTGCTGGCTCATTTCATAAAAGTATCATTTTCTGTAAAGCAGACAGTAATTCGCATTAGTCCCTGGCTATTTTAATCTCTCCAATTCATTCATTATGATGGCTATTTATCTCGGTCATAACGAGCTATAGAGTTTCTTGATTTTAATAGTTCTGCATTTTGGTTTTTTAGATAGCAAATGTGCAGTATATATAAATTGATTATTATGGATCAGGTATTCTACTTCAAGACCACCAAGAGATTATATGGAACTGGCTGCCGCTTATTCCGGATGGCACCCATGCATCATCACCTTGAATTATGTGGGCTTAAAGAACCACTCATTGTTGCAAGCGCTTATGTTGTATCATGCATCTTGGCTATATTTGCTGCTTATGTGGGTCTTGTTTCAGCATAAATACAAGGACCTTCATTCTCCCGTTTTTGTAAGCATTTTGAGCTCTCTCTCTCATATTGTTATGAAATTATTTATTTCTTTTTTCTGTTTTTTGTTTTTGAATAGTAACTATTGAAGGAGAGGAAATAGGTAAGATTAGGGAAGAGGATCTTTGTATACAATAAATATATCTCTCTATCTATTTATCCATCTATCTATCTATCTATATATTTATTTGGGGAGTGGTTTCAAGGACATTGAACACTGAAGAAGATAACCAGTATCACCACCAAATATCCAAGGGAGGAAAAAAGCTGTAATTCACTGGGAGATATAATCATGGATTTTGTCAAAAAATGGTATATTAATATAGATCGATACCATTTTTTGACTGTAATCCATGATTATGCGCCTCCAAGTGTATTGCTCCTTTTTCCTCCATTGGATATTTGGTGGTGATACTGGTTACTTCTTCAGTGTTTGGTGTCCTTGAAGCTACTCGAAATGAATATTTAACCGTCCAACTTACCCAAGTTTTCTCTGACCACTACAAACTTTTACAGCTTTCTGCTCACAGTTTGAAGCAGAGACTTGCTTCCCTATGTCCATTGGTACAGTACGGCATATAGCATGGATGCTTCGTAAAACTGTGTCCACTTAAAGTCGGGGTTCAAGACGCGGGTGTGGCACCAATCTTGAATTGACTGGGTAAACTGGTGAAACTCATGATTAATAGCAATTCTTGTGACCGAAATTGGTGTGATCAATGTGTGACATGAACCAGATTGACACATGATGTGTTTTTGAATTTGGTGTTGTTTTTTGGGCATTTACATTTTGAAATGTGCACCTTTTTGATGCTTTTAACCCTATACACATCAATCTATGATGTGGTCACACATTGGTCACAGAAGATCTGCTTCCGATTTAATTAGTCCAATTATGTGAAAATCGTGTAAATTTGCTGAAGCTTTGCTTAAGGCTTGTTTTCGCCATGATTTGAAAAAAAATTAAGCCAGAGTCAGCCTTTGAACCGTTGAATTTGAGGGTAGTGCCGGAGTTGGTATATTTAGTACCATCGTGGAGCAGAGGATTACATTGACTATTTGGATTTAGCATAATTGCCTGGATTTCATAGTTTATATGGTGCCAACTGACATTAGAGTGTTGATCCCCATGAAAGTATTAAGGGCTTTGGGACAATCAGAGTTGTTCTACAGGAGAATTAGGAGCAGCGGGATGAGATTTCGAAAATAAAATATGCATGAATTTTCAGTTTCGGGACTTGTGAAGCCTGGGGTCCTAAACTTGAAATTAATCATCTTTTCAGGAAAAAAAAAAAAAAAAAAGGATTGCTGTTAACAGGAAAACGAAAGTGTTATGAACTATAAACCAATTTGCCGAACTCTAGGACTGATAGAATGCGTTATGTCTACTTAGCCAGCCTAATAGGGTGTTCGACTAGCCTAACTGAGCATACTTTTGTTTGCTCGGTTAGGCTGGCTGAGTAGACCTTACTTTGTTCGCTCTGTTCTCTCCGAACATAACAAAATATGAAAAAAAAAAATCAGTCAAATTTTTAAGTATTTGTTTTGTCTATTAATATACTAAATATAAATATTGTGATTGTAGCCAGACTTGCGATCAAATGGTCATGAATTACAGTTATGAGTTCATCACATATGAGGTAAAAATTAGTCCTTAGTATATGCTAAAAATCAATCCGTATTAGTCAGACGAACTTAATTAAGTGGGTAACAGATGTTGTAAATAAGAATGGTTTTGTGATTTCCATTTTGAACTTAGATTTAGGTGGTGTTATAAGAAAAACCAGTTTGACCCTCAGATGTGAGAGGAGTGGATGGTACAGAGAAGACAAGAGGTCTAAAAACGTTGGTGTGGGTGTCAATGTTAGAGAGACGGGTACAAAAAAATGCGAATGCCCATTCCGATTGAAAGACAGGAAGTTGCCCAACGATGACTGGATGTTAGAAGTTGTATGCGACATGCATAACCACAAGGCTACAGATTATCTAGAGAGTCACTCTTATGTTAGTAAATTATCCGAAGAGGAGTACTCGTTAAATGACGTGTCTAAGAGTAACGTACGACCAAAAGACATTTTGGTCACTATGAAGAAAAAAGATTCCCTCAATATAATTACAATGAAAGCAATTTACAATGCACGACACAAATATAAGCTGAAAGAAAAGGGTGAGAGATCCCAAATACAGTAATTATTGGTACTGTTGGCTGAGCATCAGTACATTGAGTGACACCGTACGAGCGAGGATAGTGAGGCTGTCACTGACTTATGTTGGGTACACCCAACCAGCTTGGATTTATTATTTGCATTCCCACATGTGTTGCTCATGGATTGTACGTATAAAACCAACATATATCGTATGTCCCTTCTAGAAATCGTTGGGATGACATCTACTGATATGACCTTTTCCGTGGCGTTTGTGTTTCTACAACATGAGAGGGATGACAACTTCAATTGGGCCCTGGATGTCTTGCGTGGTATTATGGATGATAGTGTTTTGTCCCACGTCATTGTGACAGATAGGGACTTAGCCCTAATGAATGCTATTTCACGAGTGTTTCCCACTGCCATACATCTGCTGTGTAGGTGGCACATCAATAAGAATGTGTTTGCAAAGTGTAAGAAGTTATTTTCAACGAAGGAGACATGAGATTTTTTCATGACCTACTGGAATCTAGTGGTTCTGTCACCAACAGAAGAGGATTACGACAACCACTTGGCACTATTAGAGAAGCAGTTTAGTTCGTATTCAGATGTACTTGACTACGTGCGAAGTTGGTTGGATACCTACAGGGATAGGTTTGTTGCAGACTGGACAGACCGAGTTATACATCTGGAGGCCACAATGACGAATAGGTAAGGTTGCTTTTTGTTTTTTCTTCTACTTACAATTGTTTCTCATTGGTTGGTATCTAACTAGCAGTTCCTTATGCTTCATGCAGGGTTGAGAGTGCTCATGCCAAGTTAAAGAAGCAGCTAGGATCTAGTCAAGGAAATTTTGAGTCCTCTTGGTCGAACGTACACAACAACTCCTGTTACATCATACATCAATCAAGGCATCATTCAAGAAATCGAAGATGGTTGTCCAACATAGTTTCAGGCCATCCATGTTTAAGGATGTTGATATATGTTAATCCCATGAGCATGTGTTGGGCAAGGGTAGTGTTAGGAGTCTTGTAAGTGTCCATGTGAGCTCACAAATTCGAATCGTGAAACCAAGAAGGACCCAAGATCAAGAAAGAGCATCTGGAAGGGGCACTCCAAGGAAAGTATACATCATGCATAACATGTCATATTGTGTGCCTAAAATCAACCCTAAACATGGTTTAAGGTCCTTAACATTGCCCCAAATGAATGCTCAAAAAATTGCTAGAGGAAAACTGTTCACATGTATAAGTTCAAAAAAATAATAGCGAAACCGATTGCGAAAATCGCAATCAATTTGGCGAAATCGATCCCGAAAAGCGCAATCGGTTTCGAGACAAGATTTGAGCAACTTTTTATCAGCCGAGACTAAAATTGATAATCCCAAATCGATTTGGACATGAGTTTTGAGAATTTGTCCAAACCCCAAACTGATTTAAAAAAGCCAAATCGATTTGGAGTAAAGCTAGCTTCCCAAATCGATTGCGCTTTATGAAATCGATTTGGATCCCAAACCGATTTCAAAAAACCAAATCGATTTGGAGGGTAATTTTGAAACAAAAATTTCATGAAAATTTAGGGGAGACTTTTGAAATTTGAACCCCGTTTTGGTTCATCTAAAGGCCCAAATTTACTCTTTAATTGCTATATGCTCATTCTAAGGCCAATGATGCTCCTCCCCACTATAAAATGACCTTTTCCCATTAGGGTAAAACATCTTCTCATATACTCGGAGTTTTTTTTTTAGAGAGTTAAGAGGCATATTATTTTGAGAGCCTTCTCTACTATGCAAACTTCCAATGCCTACTATTTACTGAGCTTTAGTAGTTAGCATCCTACACTTTTCTCTACTATTCATTTTCTCCCATTGAGTCACATTTCAACTATTAAGGAAAGGTTATGGTGAACATTCTTCCCTAGTGGAACTCACTTTTGGCTGAGCTCAAGGAGCACTAGAGCCAAATACTTGGAGCTTGTGGGCAGCTAAGGCACATTAACTCAACAAGGAGCATCCCACATATTGAGCAACTAGCAACATCAACAAAAAAGTAGTAATATTTGCTTGACCTTGTATTCATTTGCATTCATATTTATTTTTACTTTTGTTTAGCTTCCGCTAGAGACACTGAGTGTTATAGTTTGGCTTACTTGTGAGTCAATAGTATGGGTTGTATATTGACCTAGATTGTATTAGCACCTGAATGAAATATACCTAAGCTCGGTGGTGAGCTTTATAAGAGCGAAAGTAGGTCTGAGTGCCGAACCACTATAAATCTTTTGTTGTGGTTTGTGATTGTGTGATTGTTTGTCTCTTCATTGCTTTATTTTATACTACCATTGTCTACCACATGTTGGATATCATCCTTGAGTAGTTATAGTTGAGCACACACTCACTTAATTAAACAAATTGTAAAAGGAATTAATCACCACAAGGTAAATTTAAAAATGGACAAATTAATTTAAAGAAATCCTATTCACCCTTCTCTAGGATTATTTGTGTGATATTTCAATTGGTATCAAAGCATAAGTTATTCACATAGGGCTTAACATCCCGAGTAAGATCCTAGTTGAAAATCCTAGATGGCTAGAGAAGATAGTGGTGTGTCCATTAACACCCCTCCATTTTTTAATGGAATAGACTATGGGTATTGGAAATCTCGTATGGAGATATTCCTAAACGCGTATGACCCTAGAGCTTGAAGTATAATTGTTGATGGCTATACATAGCCCGACAAGCCTAGGGGTGAGTGGACTCCCACCGAGTGGGATGCTCACAAGTTCAACTTTAGGGCATTGAATTCCATAGCTTGTGGTCTAGCTCCAGATGAGGAAGGATAGCTTATCTAAAGACAACACAAGAAGCATGAAAGCTTCTCTCGGTTACCCATGAGAGTACAAGTGCTGCAAAGATGTCTAAGCTTCAAATGTATACGGCACAACTTAAAGCCTTGAGGATGGAGGATGACGATGAGGTCTCACAATTCAATGTCAAGCTATCAAATTTGATAAATATTATGAGAAGTCTAGGTGATAACATCATTGAGTCTAAGTTGGTAAGGAAAGTACTTAGGTCCATACCTAAAAGGTTTAGGCCTGAAGGCACTGCTATAGAGGAGAGTAAATACCTAGAGGTCATGAAGTTAAAGGAGTTAATTGGCTCACTTCAAACCTTTGAAGCAGTCATTAAGGAACCTACTAAGAAAAAGGGCATTGCCCTTAAGGTAGAAGAGCCCTCCGAATTGAATGAAGATTTGGATGATGACTTGACCCTTATTGCCAAGAAGTTCAAGAAGTTTTTTAGGAGAAATACCAAGGATTACTTCAAGAACAAACAATTGAAGAAGTCCTACTCCACGTACAAAAAGAAGAACTTCTCCAAAGAACCTCCCATTTGCTATGAATGCAAAGGAAGGGGACATATTGCCAAAGACTGTGACAATAAAAGAACAAGTACAAGTCAAAGGGCAAGGCCATGGGGGCCACATGGGATGATGAGTCCGAGATTTCAGAACATGAATCCCAAAATAGTGAGGGGCTCCCTCACAAGAGATCAAGGTTTTTATGGCCTTTGGAACTTCTGCGAACTCACTATTGGAGATTAGTGACTCAAGTGAAGATGAAGGAGAGTATGAAGAAGATGATGAGACTTATGATGCACAAGAGGCGTTTGATGACTTCTTTGTACAAAGTGTTGAGTTGAGAAAGAAGAATAAACAACTTAAGAGGGAAATTGTAGAATTGGCTGAAAAGTCAAAATCCCTTGAAGACACTATCTCCACTCTTAGATAAAAGTCCTCAAAAAGTGAAATTGAGAGAGATCTTACAAAAAAAACCTACTTGCTTCTATGTGAGAAAGAAGAAATGAGCCTAAAAATAGTGGACCTAGAAAAGAAGATCAATGATTCTAGGATATTTCTAGGTTCAGAAAAAATGAATAGAAAATGAGAGAAGGAAAAACTCGATTACAACAAAAATTGTCCAACAAGGTTCTTGAGCTAGAAGAAAAACTCAAAATCTTGGAAAAAGGAAATGATGAGTCTAATGATGAAGGATCACTCATCGTTGAGTTAGAGAACCAAGTCAAGACATTAAATGAGAAAAACAAGGCTCTCAACTTGACTTGTGCTCAACTCACAAGGAAGTCCTTTGATTACTTCAAGAAAATCAAAGAGCTTGAAGAAGACAAGAGAAAGAACATCTCAATGCTTACTCAAGGTAATGACAAGTTTGAGAGGATGCTCAAAATGGGCAAAGAGCATGGTGATAGAATCGGACTTGGTTATTTCGAGGATATAGCCTCCACCTCAACTCAATGAACCAATAGTAGCGTTGTAAGCCAAGGGATCTACTCAACCACTTCCACAACCCTCACACAAGGGAAAAGAAAAAAATGGAGCCCCTAGACCTTCTAAAAGATCTAACATGGTTGAGAAGAACACGTCTACCTCACTCAAAGGTAAAACGCCAATGAGATAAGGTAGATAGTGGGAGAGGTCTATGCAACCTTAGTTAAGATCCTATGCTCAAGTGGTTAGGAGTAGACCACAAGCCCAACAAGCATTTTCCTCCAAAGGAGCTTAAAGGTTGAGCAAACCATATTCCTATGCCAATGAGGCATGTAATAAATTTCAAGCAAAAAAGACTTTTACTTATGGAGGAGCTCAAGTGAAAGCCTCCACTTCTAGGAAGACTATGGTACAACATAGTTAAAATGGAAATTCTAGAAGAGGATCTCAATCCTTTTACAATGAATCATCAAGAAGGAAAACAATGCAATCCCAAGCACCAAGAAGACCCACATTTTCTTGCTATTATTGTGGCTTGGAAGAGCACATAAAGAGAGATTGTAGAAAAAAGGGCTAATGACATCAAGTTCCAAAGAATGCAAACAAAGAAAACATCAAGTGGGAAGAATGTTAA